>PVHX01007876.1:55304-68170 GCA_004024805.1 Geosciurus inauris
CCAAGCTTCTTAAAGACCCTGTATGTTTTGGGCTGGGTGCAATGGTACATGCCTGTAATCCCAGAGACTGCAGAGGCTGAGGCAGGAGGATCTCAAGTCCCAGGCCAGCCTGGGCAACTTAGACTATGTCTCAAAATAAATTTAAAAGGACTGGAGGATGTGGCCTGGTGGAAGCGGGCTTCTGGATTCAATTGCCAGTGCTAGGGGGCAGAAAAAGAGATCCTACGTGCTTTGGTTCTACTCACTGCTCTAGTCTCATCTCATTTGCTCTCTTAATCCTCTCCAACCATACTCTTAGGTCTTTCTTCCTATTCCTCAAACATTCTAAATATGCTCCTACTTCAAGGTCTTTGCATTAGCCATTTACCCTGCTTGGAATTCTCTCCCTCCAAATAATCTGGATGATTTCCTCCCTCATTTCCTTCAGATATTCCCAAATGTCTTCTCCTTGGAAAGGCCTGCCCTTACTGCTTTTATTTTATTTTTATTTTTTGGTATTAAGGATTGAACTCAGGAGTGTTCAACCACTGAGCCTGAACCACATCTCCAGCCCTTTTTTATATTTTATTTAGAGACAGAGTCCCACCAAGTTGCTAAATGCCTTGCTAAATTGCTGAGACTGGCTTTGAACTTGCAATCCTCCTGCCTCGGCCTCCCAAGCTTCTGGGATTACAAATGTGTGCCACCATGCCCAGCCTAACTGCTATTTTTCATAGCAGGCTCCACCACTCGATTTTTCCTTTTCTTTATTCTTTCTTTTCTTTTCTTTTTCTTTGTTACTGGGGATTAAACATGAAGGCACTTGATTATATCACCAGTGAACGACATCACCAGTCCTTTTTATTTTTATTTTTTAATTTTTATTTATTTATTTATTTTTGTGGTGCTGGGGATTAAGCCCAGGGCCTTGTGCCTGTGAGGCAAGCATTCTACCAACTGAGCTATATCCCCAGCCCTGAGTACTTTTTATTTTTTAATTTCAGAAAGGGTCTCACTAGGTTGTTGAGGGTCTCCCTAAATTACTGAGACTGGCCTCCACCTTGCAATCCTCTTGCCTCCGTCTCCCAAGTTTCTGGAATTAAAGGAATGCACCAACACGCCTGGCCACTCTATTTCTCTTCAGAGCATTATCATACATGCCATATGATGTTTTCCTTTGCTGTCCATCTCCATCCCCGAGAATGTAAACTCTACTAAGGTAAAGACTTTGTCTGTTTTATTCCCTGCTGTATCTCCACCACCTGCAAGAAAGCTCAGCACATAGTAGGTATGTAATAAATACCTAATGAATAAGAGAATGAAGAATATAAACAATTCTTGTCTTTTGTTTCTATATACTGTTCATACACATTTTCTGTTAGGAAAGATATTTCCTTACCCATTGGGAGATGTGTTCACTTTACCAAAGATTCTATAAGCTTTCCTACACTCTTGGTTGAGAAAATCTTTGCCTCTTGAAAAAAAGTGTCTTCTTCAAACCCTTTTACGGCTTCGACAGAATGTATGTGTACTTAGAATAATGACAGAGGGAGGTTATCCTCCTAGCTAGGAGATCCTTCAAATTGACCCTGTTCATCAAAGAGATGATAGCTGTGGCAGCCAGATCATCCTCACATCAGACTTTGACCAGCTAGAGGTGAAAGTCATTGGTTTGATGTTCCCAAGGGGGTCCTTGGAGCCCTGCTTTTTTTTTTTTTCAATACTAGGAATTGAACCCAGAGGCGCTCTACCACTGAGCTATATCCCCAGCCTTTTTTAATTTTGAGATAGGATCTTCCTAAGTTGATGAGGCTGCCCTTGAATTTGCAATCCTCCTGCCCTCAGCCTCTTGAGTAGCTTGGATTATAGGCGTGCGCCACTGCCCCCAGCATTGGTGCTCTTTGATAAAGGTCTTTCATGACAGGCACTTACAGGTCCAATAGAGCAATGCTTCCTATACTTAATTGTACATGCAAAGCAGTGGAGATCATGTTAAAGGTCCAATTTCTGATGTAGTTGGTCCAGATTCTGATGTAGTTGGTAGAAACTGCATTTCTAGCAAATTTCTAGATGACACTGATGCTGTTGATCTGTGACCTCACTTTGTAGAACTTGTAGTATGGTTATGGTCTGTAATCCTTGAATTTGTCTCTAGAGTTTGGTTATTTGAAACAGAAATAGTACACCCTCAATATTGTCTGCCTGCAAGTTGTCTCTCCTTAACTTCATCTTCATTCAAAGGGAAGGACAACAACTTACAATAGAGCCAAGTAAGAGTTAAGGAAATGAGAGAGGCAGGAGTTGGATGAGGTTGGCAAATCCCTGCCCTTAGAGAAAGTTCTGTGAAAGCAGTTAGCCCTGAGTAAGGACAGGAAAGAAAAGAGAAAGACCTGAGCATTATAGGGAGTTTATTTCAGTGCAGAAGCTCTAATGGGAAGATAAAAATAGAGTGAAATAAAAACAGATATGATGACACACTAATCCAAGCTGTGCAGGAGGCTGAGACAGGAGGATCACAAGATCACAGCCAGCCTGGGCAACTTATCAAGACTCTGTCTCAAAATAAAAACAATGAAATAAAAAGGACTGTGTATGTAGTAAAGATCTTGCCCAGCCCATGTGAGGCCCTGAGTTCAATCCCTAGCAACAGAGAGAGACAGAGAAAGAGGGAGTGGGAGGGAGGAGAGAGATACCTTTGGACCTACAGAGAGATCACTGGTGGACTTTTGCTTCAGCAAAGGAATGGAGTGCAAAGAAGAAGACCGTGTGACGAGAGGAAGAATTAAGAAATCAGAACAAGAAGGAGCCTTCACAACGCATTGCCAAATGTTGAACGAACTGAGAGACAGTGAGGTCAAGCTGGGGTTTTTGAGCAGAAAGGGCTTTCACAGTACTCAAACCAGCACCAGGAAAAGCCAAATGAGAGAGATGGGTGTACTATAGAAAGCAAAGGACTGAAGAGGCAAGAATATATTGAAGTGAAGAGAGGAAGAGAGAGTGGATAGAGTTTGGGGAGAGGGTGAAGGGATAATTAGGTATTTGGGGGCACACAGCAGGGTTGTCCTAGAACCAATCCCCACAGACAAGGAGGGATCACTGTAAAGTAGAATTGAATTATAACCCAGGTATAAAATAAGTATCCATGAGTCTATACTGACGTAAATAAGTGACTGAATAAATTAGTAAATGGGGGAGAAGACACAGATCTCCAGTGTGGAAGAATTCCAAATAAATTTTGTAGCTGCTCTGCCCTACGGTGAGTATCACTGCAGACTGCTTTGGTCATTTCTTCCCAAGAATACGGAGGTAGGTCCAGGAAAGAGCAATTTACAGTGGAAAAATGGGACTAAAACACCCAGCCAAGTGATCAAGGTCACCATCAGTCACAAATCACGTTGATAATGTGTACCTTGATAGGATGTAATGAATTGCACTTGACTTCTGTAAGCTTCCTCCCAGCAACCCATAACCCTAATGGTCTAATTGTGGGAAAAACAGAAGACAGACCCAACAGAGGGACATCCTATACCACACCTGCCTAGTGTTCCTCGAAACCAGCAAGGCCTTGCGGGCCACCTTCTGTGCACAAGGCCCTTCCAGGAGAGCCCCTATCTTCTTTTGTTCTGATGGAACTGAGCAAGCAAGATCAACATCTAAATCTAAAGGAAGTAGAGAGAAACAAGAATCTTCTCAGCTGGTTGGGCCAGTGGTTGCCCAGCAGAATGGGGATGAACCACTTCAATGACAACGGCCACCAACTGAAAGTCAGGACATGACCCCTGGTCAGGAGAGAGAAGATGAAGGAGCCCTTGAGGTTCAAAAGCCTGATCTGGAAGCTGATATACAGGGACTGCTGCATGCAAAGACTGGAGGCAAAAGGAGATAGTCTTGATGTTAAGAGGGAGATTGGATCAGATCCAGAGCCTGCTCAAGGGCCAGAAGCAGATAAAGGGCAACCAGAGGTCTAAATAAGCACACACAGAAACACTTCTTGCATTGGATCTTTGACTTCAAGTTCTCTCATGAAGTTTTATAGTTTTCTCAAAAAAAAAATTCCATCAAAAACAAGGAAGTCACTGGGCATAGTGGTACACACCCATATTGCTAGCCACCAAGGAAGCTGAGGCAGGAGAATCGAAAGTTTGAGGCCACCCTTGGCAAGTTAGCAAGATCCTGACGTAAAATAAAACTTAAATGTTGGGTGTGGTGACGCACACCTGTAATTCTAACTATTTGAGTAGCAGAGGCAGGAGGATCGCAAGTTCATGGCCCAGCAATTTAGTGAGACCCTCCGCAACTTAGTAAGACCTTGAGTCAACTAAAAAAATTTAAAAGGGCTGGGGATGTAGCTCAGTGGTAAAGTACCCCTGGTTTCAATCCCCAGTACCGAAAAAAAAAAAAAAAAAAGAATAAGATAAAATAAAAATTAAAAGCCAGTATGGTAGCACATACCTGCAATCGCAGCTACTCAAGAGGCTGAGGCAGGAGGATGGTAAGTTTGAGGCCAGCCTCAGCAACTTAGTGAGATCCTATCTCAAAATAAAATATAAAAAGAACTGGGAATGTAGCTCAGCATTAGAGTGCCCTGAGTTCAATCTTCAGTACCACCAAAAAAATGAAAAAGGAAGTCTGAGGAACTGTCACAGCCAGTAGGAGCCTAAGGAGACATGAAGACTAAATATAATATGTTATCTTGGAACAGGAAAAAGACATTAAGTAAAAATTAAGTACATCAAAATTGGATAGAGTTTAGTTAATAATAATGTATTTATATTGGTTCGCTAATTTTTTTAAAAAATATTTTAGTTGTTGATGGATCTTTATTTTATTCATTTATTATTTATATGTGGTGCTGAGAATCGAACCCAGTGCCTCACACATGCTAGGCAAGTGCTCCACCACTAAGCCACAGCCCCAGCCCCGGTTCACTAATTTTAACAAATGTACCATACTAATTAAAATGCAAGATGTTAGCCAGAAGGGAAACAGTATGGGGTGCATATGGGAACTCTCTTTACTATTTGCTCAATTTCTCTGTAAATCTAAAACTGTTCTAAAAATTAAAGTCTATTGAAAACTTTGGAGCTGGGTATTTGGGAGGCTGAGACAGAAGAATCGCGAGTTCAAAGCCAGCCTCAGCTACAATGAGGGGCTAAGCAACTCAGTGAGACCCTGTCTCTAAATAAAATATAAAATAGAGCTGGGGATGTGGCTCAGTGGTCAAGTGCCCCTGAGTTCAATTCCTCAGCCGGCCCCTCACAAAAAAAAAAAAAAGAAAAGAAAAAAATTTTGTTACCAGGAAAAAAAAAAGTTCTTTACCTGGTAACCAATAAAAATCAAGAAAGAATGAAATCAATGTAAAGTTTAAACATGAAAAGGCAGTTACACAGAGATGGTGCATAGTTTGTAAATTTGAACTATATTATTTGCACTACCGAGCGCGAATTTGGATGCTACGTAGCACATCACAAAGTATATGGAATGAGGTACATTGAGGGGACAGTAGAATGCAAAATATCTGCCTGATGTCAATAAAAATATATGGATTTTTGTCAAGTACTGGAAGAACACATGGAAAAATAAAGCAAGTTTTGATAGATGATAGAGTTATACATCTTTTTACCTCTGGAATTTTTCTTTAATACTGCATTTATATATTTGTTTATTTATTTGGTACTGGGGATGGAACCCAGGGCACACTACCACTGAGCTACATCCCCAGTCCTTTATGTTTTTTTAATTTCGAGACAGGGTCTTGCTAAGTTGCTGAAGGTCTCACAAAGTTGCTGAGGCTGGCCTGAAGAGGCTCAGGCTCCTGAGTCCCTGACATTACAGGAATTATAATATTATAAAATATGCGTCATACAATAAACAAGGGGTTAGCAAACTTTTTCTATAAAGGGCCAGTTTGTAAATATTTTAGGTTTTGCAGGCCAAACAATCTCTGCTGCAGCCATCTGGTTCTACCCTACAGTGTGAAAACAGCCATAGACGATAGGTAGGGGAACTCACGTGGCTGTGTTTCAATAAAACTTTATTTAGGGGCTGGGGCTGTAGCTCAGTGGCAGAGCACTTCCGTAGTATGTATGAGGCACTGGGTTCAGTCCTCAGCACCACATAACAATAAACAAACAAAATAAAGGCATGCTGTTCATCTACAACAACAAAAAATGTTTTAAAAAAACTTCAGGGCTGGGGATTTAGCTCAGTTGGTAAAGTGCTTGCCTTGCATGCACAAGGCCCTGGGTATAATCCGCAATACCACAAAAAAGAACAAACAATAACAAAAATATATAAATAACTAACTTTATTTAGCAACCTTACAATTTTTTAAAATATTTTTTTAGTTGTAGATGGACACAATACCATTCTTTCTTTCTTTCTTTTAACTTTATTTTATTTATGCAGTGCTTTAGATCGAACCCAGTGCCTCACACATGTCAGGCAAGCGCTCTACCACTGAGCCACAATCCCAGCCCTATTTATTTATTTTTATTTAGTGAGAGGCGAGCACTCTACCACTCAGCCACAACCCCAGCCTAACCTTGAAATTTGAACTTGACGTAATTTTCACATGTCACAAAATATTCTCCCAACTTTCAATAATTTTAAAATGTGAAAACGACTTTTAGCTCACTGGCCACAAAAATGTTTTGTCCACAGGTAGTAGTTCGCCAGCTGCTATAGTAAATTTTAAAGAATGAATAATGTATAGTGAGAGGATTTAGAAACAAAAAACCTTATGATACAAGGAAAGCCTTTTTTTGTCCCTCTCTGACCCCATACCCTTCCCTCTCTCTAGTGGAAACCACAATCCTGAGTTATGGGCTCTGCATTCCTGTGCATGTTACAGACTTTTCCTACATATGTGCGTATCCATAAACAACATGTTTTCCATGTTTTGAAACTTTATAAATAGCAACACACTGTACATATGCTTCAGCAACTGGCTTTCTTGACTCCCCAGTCTGTTAATGGAGCGCTAGTCTATTCATCTCAATTGTGATGATATAGTGCTTCATTATAAGGATATTCCTTGATTCCCATTTCCAGTTATTTTTGTTTTGAATGGTGCTCAGCCAACATTCTTTTACATATATCATGAGCAAAATTTTCTCTAGGGCAGCCTTCTTCAAATTCTAGTCTTATCAATTGTCTTGGTCCATTTGGTTGCTTTAACAAAATATAGACTGGGTAACTTCAAAACCACCGAAATTCATGTCTGAGTTCTGGAGGCTGGGAAGCGGGAGATCCTGGGGCTGACAGATGTGGTGTCTGGTGAGGGTCTGTTGTCAGGGTTGTCGATGGTGCTGCTAGCTGTGTCCTCTGGTGGTGGAAGGGGCAAGGCAGCTCTCTGGGGCTGCTTCTCTTTCTCTTTCTTCCTTTGGGATGGGGAATTGAACCCAGGTGCACTTAGCTACAGAGCCACATCTCCAGCCCTTTTTATACTTTATTTTGAGGCAGGTTCTTGGTAAGTTGCTTAGAGCCTCACTAAGTTGCTGAGGCTGGCTTTGAACTTGTGATCCTCCCAAGTCACTAGGATTACAGGCGTGTACCACCACATCCAGTTTTGGAGCTTCTTTTAGAAGGGTACTTACTAATTCACCCCATGACGCAGTTACTTCCCAGAGACCCACCTCCTAATTCCAACTCACTGGTATTTAGGTTTCAACATATGAATGTTGAGGGGACATAAACATTCAGACTGTAGCATCAACTATTAGTGACTTGAAATAAATTTAAAGATTGGGGCCTTCCATGAAATAAAACAGACTGGAATAGAAAAGATCAGACTATGCTGCATTTAATATGGGAAACTTTATTTTGCAAAATTTTTGTTTCAGCTGTGTAAATGTGCTTGAGGTAGGTAGGTAGGTAGGTAGATAATGTGCTTGGAGCCTAAGATATGGCCATCCCACCCTGAACACTCCCCATCTTGTCTAATAATGTGCTTGGAGGTAATGTAAAATGCATTTTTTTTTTGGTACCAGGAATTGAACCCAGGGATGCTTAATCACTGAGCCACATCCCACACCCTTTTCAAAAATGTTTTTTTATTTAGAGACAGGGTCTCACTGAATTGTTTGGGGCCTCACTAAGTTGCTGAGGCTGGCTTTGAACTTGCAATCCTCCTGCCTCAGCCTCCAGAGCTGCTGGGATTACAGGAGTGCACCACCGTGCCCAATCCTGCATTGCTAATAAAAGGCTGTGGTGAGAACATTTGAAAACCACAGATTGAATATACCTAGGAATGCCTAACAAAATGTACACAGATTCCACTTCACTAGATATTGCAAAATATTTTCTAAAATGGTTTTTCCAACTTATTTTCATCCTCACAGCAGTGAGTGTAAATTTCCATTGAACCATATCCATACCTACAGCAGAATTTTCTCATGGGATGTTACATACATCATACACAAGAATATATAAAACTAGTAGGCACTTTAACAGATAACTTTTGTTTTGTTTTTGGTACTGGGGATTGAACCTAGGGGTGCTTTAACCACTGAGCTACATTCTCAGTCCTTTTTATCTTTCATTTTTTGAGACAGGTTCTTGCTAAGTCACTTAGGGCCTTGCTAAATTGCTGAGACTGGCCTCAAACTTGCAATCCTCCTGCCTCAGCCTCCCAAGCTACTGAAATTATAACTTCTGCATTCATGTACCCAGTTTGCCACTGCGCCCAGTTATAACTTCTGCATACATGTACCCACTCCCCATACTACACAATAGGACATCCTGGTGGGAATCCTTTCCTATGGCTCCTCTTTCTCCTCTATTAGATGTAAACACTGTGCCAAATTTTGTATTAATCATTCCCTTATTTTTTTCTTTATGCTTTCCACATTCCCATGTTTGCACCATTATATAATCTATTGCCTATATTAATAATATAGCATTATAGCTGTTATGTTGCCTCCTTCTTTTAGACAAGAGCATGGTTTTGAGTTTTATCCATACCATGGCTAGGGTTACTAATTTTCACTGTTCTATAATACTCCATTTAAAAATATCACATCATATCTATGCTGCTATTGATAGGTATTTGATTGTTTCACTCTATGCCGCTATGAACTCTACTTCTATGAACATTCATATCCATGCCTCCTAGAGAAGAGAACAAGCAGAAGAATTTCTCTAGGTATTGATGTAGGAGTGAAATTGCTGTTTTAATGTATAGGTACATGTTTAACTCTGCAAAATACTGCCCAGTTGCTTTTTGAAATGTCTGTATTCCTTTCCATGTCCACCTACATGGGATGAGAGTTCCATTTTCATGTCCTATAACATGGTTCCAACAGTAAATAAAAATCAGGGGAGAAAAGATGGATCAAAGTCAGATCCTTAAAAAAAACAACAACAAAATTGGGCTGACTGGGAAGTAGAAAAGTAGAAATCTTACTCTCTATTTGGTCACATGTGAATCTTTCATAAATTTGTACATGGTACAAATTCAAAACATGCAAATGGTTATGCAGTAGGTTCAACAGTGGCCCCCAAAAGAGATATGTCTGCATCCAAATTGCCAGAATCTGTGAATGTTACTTTATTTGCAAAAAGGGTCTTTACAGATACAATTAAGATTTTTGAGATGAGATCATCCTGGCTTACTTGGTAGGGCCCTAAATCCAATGACAGTGTCCTTAGAGAAAAGAAGATAGACTGAGAGCAGGAAGCAATGTGGCAGCAGTGGCAGAAACTGGAGTCAGGCGGTCACAATCCAGGGAATTCCCAGAGGAACAGAACCCAGCAGAAGCAAGGAAGCTTTTCCTCCTGGACATTTGGAGAGAGTGTGGCCCCACTGATACTTCGATTTTGGATTTGTTGTCTCCAGAACTGCGAGATGATACATTTCTGGTTTTTTTTGTTTGTTTTTTTTTTTTTGTGCCACTACGTTTATGGTAATTTGTTGGAAACTAATGCAGGATGTAAAGGAAAGTTTGCCTCTCTCATACTCTTGGCCCATAGCCACCCATTTCTCCTTCCCAGAGGCAACTATGGCTGCCAATTCCCTGTGTGTCATCCTTCTAGAAATGTTCTATCTGAGCTCCTTAATAATTGAGAGAGAGGCTGGGTGTAGTGGAACAGACCTGCAATCCCAGCAACTCTGGAGGCTGAGTCAGGAGGTTCACAAGTTTGAGGCCAGGCTGGGCAACTTAGGAAGACCCTGTCTCAAAATAAAAAATGAACAAGGGGGAGTACTAGTAGAGCATTACTACAGTAGTAGAGCACTTGCCTCACACGTGTGAGGTACGGGGTTCAATCCTTAACACCACATTAAACAAACAAACAAATAAATAAAGGTATTGTGTCCATCTACAACTGAAAATATATATTTTTTAAAATGAACAAGGGTTGTGGGTATAGCTCAGTGTCAAAGTACCCCTGGGTTTGATCCCTAGTACAACAAAAAAAAAAATAGATAAATAATGGACAGAACATTCAAGGTCATTTTACAGATGAGACTAAGCTTAAAAAGAGGAAGGACCCCAAGATTGTCAGTGGCAAAGATGAACAAAAAATACCGAGTTTCTGGTCATTACTACCCCTGGTGCATGTATGAAGACACTAATAGTGTGACTTTATCTGGTTTGCAACCAGAGAAAGGGAAAAACTGAGCTCAGGTTATGTACTATGACTTGAAACACATTTAAATAAAATAACTAATTAAAAAAAAATACCGAGTTTCCCATTTTTTGTGCTCCTTTGAGATAAGAGAAGGAGCACAAAAAATCTAGGAGCTGATTGAGATATTAGAGTAGGGAGAGAGAAGAGGATGGCATTGAGTGAATACAGGAACAGGAATGCCACACAGGTGAGAAGGGACATAAAAGCCAGTATAATTTTGCCTCAGTTTAATGCAGCACTACACCAGATCATTGCCATATTCTATAGATAGAAGTTGTTCATTCTCCCACCCAGCTAGCTTTTATTGAGCATCTTCTGTATCCCAGCCTGTGAGCAAACCATCTCTACCTTCAACAAGGGTGCAATCCAGCAGAATGTCCTGCCAGGAGGTAAAGCAGAGTAACAAGTGATGCAAATGGGTGTGTGCGATAGCCTGAGGACAGCGGAGCATGGCCCTCTCTGCAAGCTGCAAAAGGTATTGAAAGACGATTAAGAGTTTACCAGGTAGAGGGGGAAAGAAAGCATCTGGACAGAAGGATTTAACACATGGAACCAAGTCTACACGACACATTACACTTAGCCGGGCGCGGTGGCGCACGCCTGTAATCCCAACACTTAGGGAGGCTGAGACAGGAGAATCGCGAGTTCAAAGCCAGCCTCAGCAACAGCGAGGCGCTAAGCAACTCAGTGAGACCCTGTCTCTACATGAAACACAAAATAGGGCTGGGGATGTGGCTCAGGGGTCAAGAGCCCCTGAGTTCAATCCCCGATAACCCCCCCAAAAAAAGAAAAGAGACATTATACTTGAGAAACCAGGTAGGAGACGCTGTCAGTGCCTTGCCGGTATCCTCAGCCTCTCCGTGTGCTTGGTGCATTGTTTTTTCCAAAGACACTTACCCTGGCTCCCAAGAACGACAGAAAGCCATCGTGCTTACACTCAAGGCACCCTGGAAATGCCTAGGAGTTCATTCCTCCTGGGAGTCACCCTCAGACAATGATTCTCGGCAGTTGGTGTTTAAATACCTAGCTCCTTCTACACGTGGGTGGTGCTATGGTTAGGATATGGTTTCAGTATGTCCCCCAAAGGCTCATGTTCTGCAAGCGTGGTCCCCAGTGTGGGGGTGTTGAGGTGGTGGATCTTTGAGAGGTGGGACCTAGAAAGAGATAATTAGGTCACAGGGGCACGGGCCTTGGAAGGAATTAATGCAGGTTTCATGAGCCTGGGTTAGTTCCCAAGAGAATAGGTAGATATAATGGGGTGTGGCACCTCCCTGAATCCTCCTCTTGTGCTCACCACTCTTGCATGCAGTCCCACCACAGTGATGCCATCTGTCCTGAACCCCTCATTAGAGCTGAACAGATGCTGGCACCATGCTCTTGAAACCTTCAGTATTGTGAGCTTAATAAACCTCTTTTCTATATAAAGTACCCAGCTTCAGATATTTTGTTCTAGTAACAGAAAATGCACTAAGATAGGTGAGGTAATGCTGAGGCATGTGTTTCTCAGAGTTCCTTTACCCATTACTATACGGCATGCACCTCTGCTTATATCACCTGTCACATTGCTTTAGAAGGACTAAGCTTTTCAGCCAGGTGTGCTGGTGCACACCTGTAATCCCAGTGGCTGAATCAGGAGGAGCACAGGTTCGAAGCCAGCCTCAGCAACTCAGCGAGGCCCTAAGCAATTTAGTGAGACTGTATCTCCAAATAAAATATATCAAAGGGCTGGGGATGTGGCTCAGTGGTTAAGCACCCCTGAGTTCAATCCCTGGTACCCAAAATACATAAATAAATAAAAATAAAAAGGGCTGGGGAGGGGTGTAGCTCAGTGGTAGAGCATCCCTGGGTTCAATCCCCAGCACTGTGAAAAAAGAGAACTCAGCTGTGAAGAGAATGAGCGACTAGAGGATCTCCCACTCCTCCCTCTCCTCCTCCTCCTCCACCTCCCCATCATTGTCATTGCCATGATTGTTGTTCTGATTTTGGTTTTTGAGCTGCCTGTGGGGTAACCTCCTTTGCTCTATATAGAGATGTTCCCATCTTATGATGCTGTGGGAAGCAGAGCTCACTTCTTGGTATTGCCTCCAAAAATGCCAGCTACTCACTTTCCCACCCCTCCTTGTGAGCTAAGTCCTGGGCTCTGTTAACAAAACGTGCCCAGCCAAGCCTGGTGGTGCACGCCTGTAATCCCAGAGGCTTGAGAGCCCGAGGCAGGAGGATCTTGAGTTCAAAGCCAGCCTCAGCAATTTAGCGGG
>PVHX01007876.1:76251-88028 GCA_004024805.1 Geosciurus inauris
AAACATTAAAAAAAAAAAAAGACAAGGTGAGAGAGCTTCCCCTGGCTTGGTTCCTAGGAATACTCAGGGGATGCTAGTCATCAGGTTGAAAAAAACCCCAAAGAAACCTCCACACACAGAAAGCACCACGTGGAGAGGAACTGAGGCCCCCAACTGACAGCCAGCAGCCATTCCAGATATGTGTGTCCTCCAGGAGCCTCAAAAATTCACAGAGCTATGAGAAGTCATCCTGGATGTGCCCTATCCAAATTCTCACTGTGCACAGAATTAAGCAAAGCCCCCTGCTCTGTCTAGAGTCCTCATCCACAGAATCCATGCACACAATAAATGATTGTCTTGTGCTACAAAATTTTGGGATAATTTGTTATACAAATCAGTAAACAGTAACTGGTACACCTGAGTTACAGATGAGGAAGCTGAGACCTAGAGAAAATAAATTCACAGTAAATGGCAAAGCCAAGTTCTAAACTCTGATCATTTGACTTGAAACTTTGCTACTCTTAACCTTGACATCTCCCTTGTAGATTTCTTTCCTTGCATTTTCAGGATGCCCTTGGTGACCCAAAACATGACTAATTAACTAACTCCCCTAATCCAAGGATTGAACCTATGAGGGCAGTCCTACCGCCAAAAACAAAACACATACTCATGCACTAAAAATAACCTACTCAAAAAGAGCTAAACTAGCCGGGCGCGGTGGCACAAGCCTGTAATCGAGGCTGAGATTTGCAAGAGGAGAATTGAGGAGAATTGCAAGTTCAAAGCCAGCTTCAGCAACAGCGAGGTGCTAAGCAACTCAGTGAGACCCTGTCTCTACATAAAACACAAAATAGGGCTGGGGGTGTGGCTCAGTGGTCGAGTGCCCCTGAATTCAATCCCCAGTACAAAACAAAAAACAAAAAAAGCTAAACTGAGTTACAGATTGGCAAATGAGATCTGCCCAAGTAGGATAAAAGCTAACTTCAGGGCCTATAAAACAAAGAGGATTTTAAAATAAACATTACATACTTTTGGGGGTTCAAAAATAGTTCTGTCAAAGTGAGGTAAAAGAGGAGCCAGGCATGGTGGCTCATCCCTGTAATCTCAGTGGCTCAGAAGGCTGAGGCAGGAGGATTGAGAGCTCATGGCCAGCCTCAGCAAATGAGTGAGGCCCTAAGTGACTCAGCGAGACCCTGTCTCAAAATAAAATATAAAAAGGGCTGGGGATGTGGCTCATTGGTAAAGCATCCCTGGGTTCAATCCCTGGTACCAAAACAAACAAACAATAACCTAAAAAAGGTAAAAAAGGTAAAAAAGGTAAAAGGACGAATTTCTATTTTTCTAGCTTTATTTTACTGGAAAAATAAACTTATGTAGGTTTTTGTTGAAAAAGCTACATAAATACATTGCTATGGTTTGAATGTTTTTGTCTCTTCCAAAATGTCAAATGTGTTGAAACTCAATCACCATATAGTGGTATTAAGAGGTGGGGCCTTTGAGAAAGTGATTAAGTCCTGAGGAGGATACCCTCATAAATGGATTAGTGTTTTACAAAAAGCCTGGAGGGAACTAGCTCAGGCCCTCTTGCCCTTCTCTGTGAAGATGTGAGGACACAGTAAAAAGGTGCCATCTTGGAAGCAAGGAGCAGCCCTCACCGGACACCAATGCTGGTTGCCTTGCACCTCCCAACCCCCAGAACTGTAAGGAATAAATTTCTGTTCTTTATAAAGTACCCTGTCTGTGGCACTCTACTGTACTAGAATTGTGTATTGCAGCACAAATGAACTAAGAAAGACATCTTTAATTTAAAATGTTGTAAACATTCCAAGATGGAGTCAGAATCACTTCTAATTGGGTAGTAGAGCTGGTCCCCAACTTACAATGGTTTGACTTAAAATTTTTCAACTTTCCAAGGGTGGGTACAATGCATTCAGTAGAAACTATACATTTATTTATTTATTTATTTATTTATGTTGGAAGGCAGTGCTGGATGGAACCCAGAACCTCATGCATGTTAGGCAAGGGCTCTATTACTGATCTACATCCCCACCCACTGACTCTGATTTTTGATCTTTTCCAATGACAGTGATGTGTAGTGTAATAGCCTCATGCAAGCTGCAGGTCCCAGTCAAACAAGCAACCAGAGGGCAAACAACCAATGCTCTATGGACGTTCAGTGGGCTAGGTGTATGAAGTGTATTATTATTTGGGGGAGGGGGTACTGGGGATTGAACTCAGGGGCACTCAACCACTGAGCCACATCCCCAGAAGCTGGGCGCGGTGGTTCACTCTTGTAATCCCAGCACTTTGGGAGGCTGAGACAGGAGAATCACGAGTTCAAAGCCAGCCTCAGCAATGGCGAGCTGCTAAGCAACTCAGTGAGACCCTGTCTCTACATAAATCACAAAATAAGGCTGGGGATGTGGCTCAGTGAATGAGTGCCCCTGAGTTCAATCCCTGGTACCAAATAAATAAATAAATAAAGATATTGTGTCCATCTGCAACTAAAAAAAATTCTAAAAAATAAAATAAAATGATACTGCATTTTTTTTTAAAAAGCCCTATCAACATGAAAGAAGCCTGTGGTATTTATTTAATAGTCTATTGATTAGGAACTCATGAAATAATTATATTTTCACACATTTGCTTTTACTAAAACTGGGGTAGCCAAGCAGAGTGTCGCATACCTGTAATCCCAGCAACTCTGGAGGCTGAGGCTGAAGGGTCACAAGTTTGAGGCCAGACTCAGCAACTTGGTGAGGCCTTAAGCAACTTAGTGAGATCTTGTCTCAAAATAAATAAAAAATAAAAGGACTGGGGATGTGGCTCAATGGTAAAGCACCCTCAGGTTCAATATCCAGTACAGAAAAAAAAATTACAACTTCATAAAAGTATTAATTGCAGCAGTTCAAAGGAGACATGATTGGTCTGAAATGGCAGCAGGGGAGAGGGTGCTAAGATTTGAATCTATGTGTCCTTCCCAAATGTATATATTGGAACTTAAACTCCAAAGTGACAGTGTTAAGAGGTGAAACCTTTGGGGAAATGAGACGTCATGGGGGCTCCAGCCTTGTGAATGGGATGAATGTCCTTATGGAAGGACTCAGAGCTGCCTTTTGCCCTTCTGACTTCTGCCATGAGAGGATACAGCGAAAAGGCGCCATCTTGGAAGTGCAGAGAGCCAGCTCTGCTGATGTCCTGATCTTGGACTTCCCAGCCTCCAGAACTATGTGCAATAAACTTCCATAGTTTATAAATTACCCAGGCTATGGTATTTTGTTATGGCAACATGAATGGATTAAGACAGATAGGAAAAACAATAATCCAGGAGATAGGGGGAGCAGGGCAAAGTGGACCAAACAATGAGTTTTCTTGGATGTAGAAGATGAGCAAGAGGAAGGTACATGCAGAAATGGGTAGATGGATATTGATATTGTTTACTTAAAGAAGAATTACTGGTGGGCTGGGATTGTGGCTCAGCGGTAGAGCGCTTGCCTCGCATGCGTGAGGCCCTGGGTTCGATCCTCAGCACCACATACAGAGCAATAAAATAAAGACATTGTGTCCATCTACAAAAAAAAAAAAAATTAAAAAAAAAAAAGAATTACTGGAGGGGCTGGGGATGTAGCTGAGTGGTAGAGCGCTTGCCTATCATGTGCAAAGCCTGCCCTGGGTTCAATCCCTAGCACTGCGCGCGCGCGCGCGCGCGCGCACACACACACACACACACACACACACACACACACACACACACCACATATGACCGGAGACACAGCATATGGGAATGGAATTGGCAGACACTGTAAGCTCAGTTGGGAACATCTTGAATCAGAGCAGCCCAAAAAGTTCCCCAATGGAGACACACTGGTTGGATAGGCTGGTTTAAAATTCCAGATAGAAGACCAGATTGGATTTGGAAATTGATGTCATGTACACAGCAGTTATGACTTGTGTAGATGGCAGTGGAGTCGTGGGAATGAGTGATTACCTGGGAGGAAGCATAAAGTGTCTTGGTATGTGCACTGAGAAAGACAAATACTTAAGAACTAGCAGAAGGAAGTCATTAAAGGAGTTGCCAGAGATGGAGCAGAAAAACAAGGTGAGGTTGGTGTTAAAGCAAAGAAAAAAATGCTTGAGGGGATGAGGAGTGGTCAGCTGAAGGGAAACATAGGAGGTTCCCGAGAGGGCAGGAACGTGGACTGTGGAACACATTTAATGGTTGGGTGGAAGAAAAAAGATACTCTCACTGTAACAAAGGAAGGAGGTGTGTATGTGGAAATGGGGTTTGTGGATCCAGAGGGAAATGGCTTGGAGATTCATTCCAGAGAACAGGAGATGTTATCCAGTGTGTACTACCAGTCCCCAGAGGTGTTGAGGGCCAATTGAAATCAGTGACCATGGGTTAACAGGGACACAAAACTCTTGTAGGACCTTTGGTCTAGATTGGAGGTTTGGAAAAGGTATAAAGAAAATCGGTTTGGGGCAGGACCCTTTTGGTGGAGAGCATTTCTGATTTTTGCCATTTCAGCGTGTTGTTCTGTTTGTGATCTCTAATTCTATTTGCATCAGTTTGGGAAAATTCTAGTTTGGGGAACAAGGCATCTTTGGTAACTGCTAATCATATATATGAGACTAGAGTCAAGAATAAGTTCCCCTTTAACCACTGCCCTCCAATTTTAAAAAGGCTTATATAAGCAAAAAGGACCTTACAGGATGACTTTTCCTTCGGTTTTATTCAGCTGCCCAATGTAGGTATGGAGAAGGCAAATAACTAGGCTCCTGCAAACCATGGACTTTGGTCTGGATCCCACCTCCAGGGACTCTGATTTTACTAGGCCTGGGCTAGAGACTGAGTTCTGTCTCTTTAATTTTTTTTTCTTTCTTTTCTTTTTTTTTATACCAAGGATTGAACCCAGGGGTGCTTAACTGTTGAGCCACATTCCCAGTCCTTTGTATTTCGAGACGGGGGTCTCACTTAAGTTGCTTGGGGCCTCACTAAGTTGGTGAGGCTGGCTTTGAACTTGCAGTCCTCCTGCCTTAGCCTCCCGAGATGCTGGGATTACAGGCGTGCGCCACTGCACCTAGTTCATAATCTATTCTTTCTTTCTTTCTTCCTTTCTCTCTTTCTCTCTCTCTCTCTTTTATACAGGAAGACCTAGAAAGCAAGGGTTTGAGGAGGAATAATGGTCTGAAAGTGTTAAAAAAAAACAAAACAAACAAAAAGAAAACCTAAATGCAAAGCAGCCTCACCTCCTGAAAACAAAATTTACATTTCTAAATTGGAAAAAAAATAGGTATTAAAGACCATATACCCAAGGTAAGCACAGTGGCACACACCTGTAATTCCAGCAACTCCGGAGGCAGAGGCAGGAAGGTCACAAGTTTGAGGCCAACTTGGGCAACTTCTTGAGAGCCTGTCTCAAAATAAAAAATAAAAAAGGCTGGAGATGGTAGAGTGCCCCTGGGTTCAATCCCTAGGACCAAAAGCCGGGGATGGACTGAACACCCAAAAGAAAGCTCTGCAACTTCTCAAAAATTAAATGCAGGGGCTGGGATTGTGGCTCAGTGGTAGAGCACTTGCCTTGCATGCGTGAGGCACTGGGTTCGATCCTCAACACCACATAAAAATAAATAAATAAAGATATTGTGTCCATCTACAACTAAAAAAAAAAATTAAATGCAGCCAGGCATAGGGGCACATGCCTGTAATCCCAGTGAGCTGGGAGGCGGAGGGAGGAGGATCACAAGTTCAAAGCCAGCCTCAGCAAATTAGTGAGGCCCTGTCTCAAAATAAGAAATAAAATGGGCTGGGGATGTGGCTCAGTGGTTAAGTGCCCCTGGGTTCTAATCCCCTGTACAAAAAAAAGAAAAAGAAAAAAAAAATTAAATGGAGTTTTCTGACAGCTATTTAATTAAATTCTTGAATTGATTTGGTTTAATCCCATAACCTAATTTTTAAAAAAAGTGTTGTTATGCTGTTTTCACTTACAGAAAACTTTTTAAAATATATTTCCAGGGGTTGGGGCTGTAGCTCAGGGGTAGAGCACTTGCCTGGCATGCGTGAGGCCCTGGGTTCGATCCTCAGCACCACATATAAAAAATAAATGAATAAAATAAAGATCCATCAACAACTAAAAAAAGTTTTAAAAAAATATATTTCCAAAAATATGACTTAATTTTTGTTAAGATAATTGCCCAGTTGTAGATAGGTGATACACTCAGGCCCAAAGAAGAATTCAAAGGCACTATGACTACAGTGGGCAAAATTTTGGCTTTGTTAGGGCTTTGTTTGTTTGGTTTGTTAGGGCTCCCATAACAATGCAAGCTGCATGAGTTAACAGAAATTTTTTCTCACAGTTCTGGAGACGGAGATCAAGCTGTCAGCAGGTTTGATTTCCTCTGGGTCTTCTCTCCTCACCTGGCAGAGGGCCATCTTCTCCTTCAATGACTTCACATGATCGTGCTTCTGTGTCCTAATCCCTTTTTCATAAAAAGACACCAGTCATTTGATTAGGACAGGCGCTAATGACCTAATAACTTCATCACCTGTTTCAAGGCCCTGACTCCAAGCACAGTCACTTTCTGAGGCACTAGGTGTTAAGACGGTCAACATACAAATTTTGGGAAAACACAATTCAGCCCAGAACAACTCTATGAACTTCGCACCAATGATTATGGCAAAAAGGGACTTTGCAGATATAATCCAGGTTAAGGACCTAGAGATAAAGAGATTATCTCCTAGATTATTTGATCCCAGGAGCCCGTGGAAAAAGAGAACTTTAACTAGAGGCAGCTAAAGGTTACCATCAGGAACCAAAAGGCTAGGCTGGGGAGATAGCTCAGGTGGTAGAGGGCTTGCCTCACATGCACAAGGCCCTGGGTTCAATCCCCAGCACCATAAAACAAAGAAACAAAAGTCCATAAGAACAAAGGGCAGCCCATGTGCTAATACGGAAAAATGGAGAGGTCAGTCCCACACTATAAGAAATTGAATTCAGCCAACAATCTGAAAAAGCTGGAAGCAAGCCGGCCAATGATACTTGGTTTCTCTCTAGCAAGAACTGGAGCAGAGAAGCCAGTTAGATGTTGAGGCAACTGGGACCTCTGACCTACAGAATTGTGAAACCATACATTGGTGGGGTGGCTTGGGGTTTTTGTTTTTTGGCACCAGGGACTGAACGCAGGGGGTGATTTACCACTGAACCACATCCCAGACCTTTTTATCTTTTATTTTGACACAGGGTCCTGCTAAGGTGCTTAGGACCTCGCTAAATTGCTAAGGGTGGCCTTGAACTTGCAACTCTCCTGCTTCAGCCTCCCAAATCTCTGGTCTGTTGCAACATCTGGCAATCTGTGTTGTTTCAAGCCGCTGGGTCTGTGGTAATTTGTTACAGCAGCATGGAAAACAAATTAACAACCAACTAGAGTCAACACATTAAGGAAAAGTACTAGAATCAAATCTGCAGGTGCCTTTAGCCTAGGTTGAGCCAAATAATAAAATGAATCAAATGAAGTCACTAGTAAAACTAAAAGTTGTGAGGGAGATGAGTCAGAGTCTTCAAAGCCCTGTGGAAGAATCAAAAACTTAGCAGAGACTCCTTCCACAGGCCAGGAGCTTACTTCTGCTCAGGTCAACTTGCAGCCAAATTCTGAATGGTTGTCAGTAACCATGAATGATTCCTCCCCTGACAGGTAAAAGTCTACATCTGGGTGCCTCAATGCATAAGAAGTGCAAATACCCGCTTTCCCGTACCATTATCAAGTAGTAAAAAAGCATGTATGATTATATAACAACAATGCTGTTAAATTCTAACACAAGGCCTTACTAAATATTTATTGTGATTATTACTAATGTTATAA
Organism: Geosciurus inauris; assembly: GCA_004024805.1. Classification (NCBI taxonomy): domain Eukaryota; kingdom Metazoa; phylum Chordata; class Mammalia; order Rodentia; family Sciuridae; genus Geosciurus; species Geosciurus inauris. Next base: position 84,091 of record PVHX01007876.1, read on the forward strand.
TTACTTAATTTCACTAAATATTTTAGGTCATGACATTAAAACACAATTTTCTTTTCTCTCTCCTTTCTTTTTTTTTTTTTTTTTTTGGTGCCAAGGATTGAACCCAGGGGTGCTTACCCACAGAGCCACATTCCCAGCCCTTTTAATTTTTTGTCCTGAGACAGGGTCTCACTAAATTGCTTAGGACCTCCCTAAATTGCTGAGGCTTTGGACTTCTGATCCTTCTGCCTCAGCCTCCCAAGCTGCTGGAATTACAGCTGTGCATCACTAGGCCCCACGAAGCGTATATATATATATATATATATATATATATATTTTTTTTTTTTTTTTTTTTTTTTTTTTTTTTTTTTTTTTTGGTGCTGGGGATTGAACCCAGGGCCTTGTGCATGAGAGGCAAGCACTCTACCAACTGAGCTATATTCCCCCCCACCAAAGCATACTTTTTTATTGACCTTGTATATATAACTTGTATATAACTTGAGAGATATAAATCTGTAGGGACAAAAAAATGAGCCAGTGTTAAGATTTTATCACAAATGTAGGAATCCAGGAAAAAAACACATTAATAGTATTTTCATGGGCTAGATGTGGCTCAGTAGCACAGTGCATGTGCGGGGCCCTGGGTGTAGTCCACACCACCACAAATAACGAACAAGTGGCATTTTCATGTAACAGAAAATTTCACATTTGCTCTACCAAATGAGATACAGAGATTTCAAAAGCATGAACCTCAAAATCCAAGGCCTTCCAGAGCCAAGCAAGTGGGATAAATTAGTAAGGTTAAGAGGTATACAGATAACAGGGAAGGCTGGGACCTGGAGCAGCACGACAGTGAGCAGCTGCCAAAAAGCATTTCCAGTTCCTTTCAAAGACTGAGCTGTTCAAACAAAACATGTTAGAGGGTCAGGTTGATAATTATTGTTCCCTGCAATTCCCGGTCCAGGTTGGAGATCATTGCTTTCTCTTAGAACAATCAAGAGTTCACACTTAGAAGGGAAAAAGAGGAAGGGAAGGAAAGAAAGGAGAAAAGCTAGGGAGAAGAGAGAGAAAAAAAGGATAGGGGAACAGGGGACAGATGACTAAGGGACAATGAAGAAAGGATTGCCCATACTACCAAGGGTCTCCTCTAATCTCCAGCCAAGGCCCTCCTAGGAAATGTGGGATGGCGGGAGTCTCTGAGCTCAGCAAGCTCAATAATCTCTAGAACAGATGAGGCACAAATGGGTTGAGTGTTAAGACTAGAGCCAGCAAGATGTGAGTTCAAATCCCGACTTTGCATCCGGTGTGGCAGCACATGCCTGTAATCCCATCAGTTTGGGAAGCTGAGGCAGGAGAATGGTGAGTTTAAAGCCAGCCTCAGCAATTTAGTGAGGCCCTAAGCAACTCAGCAAGATTCTATCTCTAAATAAATTATAAAATGGGCTGGGGATATGGCTCAGTGTTTAGTACCCCTGGGTTCAATCCCTAGTACCAAAATAACAACAACAAATCCTATTTTTGCAACTGAGCAGATAACCAGCTTTAGACAAAATTAATTAGCTTCTCTAATTCTTAATGTCCTGATTGATAGGTATTAAAGTAATTATTGTAAGTATGAAATATTTAAATAGCAATTAAATCAAAACAAAAGATACTGGAAAACAATACATAATCTATTACCAGTGAATTATAAAGACAACAGTGATCCTAATATTAAAGATATACAATCCCAGTGACTTAGGAGGTTGAGGCAGGAGGATGGCAAGTTTGAAACCAGCCTCAGCTATTAAGCAAGATCTTAAGCTTAGTGAGATCCTGTCTCAAAATAGAAAATAAATGGATGTAACACAGCATGGTAAAGTGCCTCTGGGTTCAATCCTCAGTACTAAAAAAAAATTAAAGGAAGACATAAATGTGTGTATATACATATATGGTTCTTGGTGGTACTGGGGATTGAACAACCCAGGGGTGCTCTATCACTAAGCTATATCCCCAGCCCTTTTTATTTTATTTTGAGCCAGGATTTCACTAAGTTGCTCGGGCTGGCCTTGACCTTGCAATCCTCCTTCTGCAGCCTTGCCTCCCTAGTTGCTGGGATTACAGGTGTGCGCTACTGCACCGAGCAAGGAAGCATCTTTATGAGAAGAATGTGCATAGAAACATAGGTTAGTGAGATAAACCTGCAAATGGTAGGAATCTGCTGGATTCTTCAGAAGAACAAAAGGAGGCACTAGAACCCAGTGGGTCACTAGTCCTCACTGGACTTCTTCAATGAAGTTTCAGTAGTATGTTAAAGTACAGGCTAAGCTATTGTAGCACATAAGAAAGCCTTACTGGGCATGGCAGCTCACACCTGTAACCCTAGCAACTCGGGAGGCTGAGGCAGGATAGGATTGCAAATTCAAGGCCGGCCTCAGCAATTTAGCAAGACCCTAAACAACTTACGGAGACCCTGTCTCAAAATTAAAAATAAAAAGGGCTCAGTGGTTAAGCACACCCCTGGGTTCAATCCCTGGTACCAAAAATAAATAAATAAAAATAAGAAAGGTTTAAAGATAGTAGCTTATTTATGAGAGAAGTTTATTTCTTTTCTACCCCAAGGAGTGATACTCCATGACAGATGAAGGTGCTTTCCATATCCAGCCAGAGCTTCCATGTCTGGATCAAAAATCAGTTCTGATTCTGGCTAAGAAATAGGAAGGAAGAGCGGCTGGAGGTGTAGCTGGGTGGTGGAAGGCTTGCCTAGCAGGTTGAGGCCCTGGGTTCAATTCCCAGGACCAAAAGGAAAGTGAGCACATTCCTGATTGTCTCATGAGTAAGACTGTAAAGTGACACACACAGCTTCCACTCACACCCCTCCTTGGTCACATGGCCATAAAGCTGCAAGGGAAGCTAAACAATGTATGCATTCATTGGCTGGCCACGTCTCTAGCCAGAAGTGAGAAGAGGGAAATGGATATTGGTAGACAGTTATTAATCTTTTCCAGAGATAGACCAATGGGAGCCCAAATTTGTATGAGATTTTTCAAGAGTACTAAGAGGAAGTCTGCTGTCCATTGTAGGTAGGTAAGGCAATTATGCAACAGGTATAAAGTACAATGTACATGTCCTTTTTTTTCATCTATTTTTTTTCTTTCAGGAACTAGGTGTACAGAGTTGGATTACTCATAATCTCAGGTCATAAAAAGCAGTCATCATTAGTACATGCAGGGCTCACTTTTAGTCTTTGTGTGTGTGTGTGTGTGTGTGTGTGTGTGTGTGTGTGTGTACTGGGGATTGAACTCAGGGGCACTTCACCACTGAGCTATATCCCCAGCCCTTTTTATATTTTATTTAGAGACAGGGTCTTGCTGAGTTGCTGAGGCTGGCTTTGAACTTGCAATTCTCCTGCCTCAGCCTCCCCAGCTGCTGCATCACTGTGGCCGGCACTTTTATTCTTTTATTTAATAATTTGTGTCTTTAAACTATGATGAGAACTTGTGAATCCTTTACATTTATCTTTAAGTCCCTGCCCCCATCCCTCACTTTTACCCTTCAGAGGTGTTTATTATTCTGTTGCTTTGTGTTTCGTTTCGTTTTGTTTTGGGTACCTGTAATTAAACCAGGGGTGCTCTAACACTGAGTCACAATCCCATCCCTTTTTATTTTATTTTGGAGCAGGGCCTCACTAAGTTGCCCAGGCTGCTAGAACTTGAGATCCTCTGCCTCAGCCTCCTGAGTTCCTGGGATTATAGGCATATGTTACCTTATCCTGGTTTGCTTTTTTTTTTTTTTTTTTTTTTAATTTTTTTTAGTTGTAGATGGACACAATATCTTCATTTATCTTTATGTGGTGCTGAGGATTGAACCCAGTGCCTCACACATGCAAGGCAAGCGCTCTACCACTGAGCTACAATCCCAGCCCCCCTGGTTTGCTTTTTAAATAAAGTTTTATCCACATATATCTGTATGGCCCAATA
>PVHX01007877.1:0-87754 GCA_004024805.1 Geosciurus inauris
GAAGAAATAGCAATAGATCATATTGTACATAATGTAGTATTTCCACATGGAACTTACTATGAGTGTCAATATCAGTAAATATGCTTTAATAACAATTTGTTTAACGGTCACATAGTAATCAGTCACTTATTCTGCATTTTTATTGAGTACTCACTTTACAAGTCCCTACTTATCTTATAGTGTAGAAGATTGACAAGTCAATTGATGTTAGAGAAAAAATAGGATGCTAAGTGAGCCAATAGGGACTGTACCTAACTCAGACATGGTGATTAGAGAAGCTTGTTGGAGAAGAAAGGAGAGGAAGTTTGTTCTAGGCAGAAGAAATGGCATGTTCAGAGGCAAGAAGGTTGGTACAGGGAAGAACTGACTTCTCAATCTTCTGTCATAGAACTTACCATATGCCATAGAAAATTTATGGTAATTAGTAGCTCTCAACCAGGCATCAGAGTTCACATTCTCTTCCTAGGCAAGCACTATCATCCAGAATCTTTGAGAACCAGAGTTGAACTCAGGCTTGAAGGCCTAGGGCAAAAAAAATTTAAAAATACAGTGCCCTTGGTTGATAACAAGGTAGAAAATGAAGTTTAAAGTCTGAATAAGGTACCAATTCAGTAAGACCAAGAAGAAAGTCATTATTATCATAGAGAAGGCAATGGACTTCAACCAAAGACCAAAACACCAAAGTTATATCCAAGCCCTTTGTGCGTGTTTGAGCATGCACTCTATCATCAAGCTACATAGCTAGTCTTGTACAAGCCTATTGCAAAAGGGAGATCAGAAGCAGATCCTGTCTTGAGTCACTGAGATGTAAAGATGGAATTAGCTTATCCCTTCTCCCCTTTTCTTGCTCCTTTTCTCCGCAGCTTTCACTCTCACTCTGTTTTTCAGTTTGTGGCGGTAGACTAGTTTGTGTTTGAGAACAGAGTCTGCACCTTTTTGACTTTGTGTCCATAGTGCCTGGAGCATAGTGAGGACTTAATAAACTTATTTACTGAATTAATAAATTATTTTATCCTCTTTTGCATTTTTTAGGACCCTGTTATACTCTGATATATTCTGGTATCCTTAGTCTTTCTCTTTGTCTATATTATAATTGTCAGGCTGAAACATACTCATGTCTACTCTGGATATTTAAAAAATTATTTAAAAGTTGTGTTTTCCTTTAGAATTCTCTGAAGTTAATTTTTTAAAAGAATTAACATATTTACTGTATTAACTCTTGTTCCAAATGTGGTCTCTTCATTTATTTGTACTGTTTTATCTTTTTGGTAGTTTTGTTATTTTCTTCATATGATTTATGCTCTAATTTTATTGCTTATTCTTTGATGTTTTATATTTTTGTCATATGTAGAATATATTTAAATTTTTTAAATGCTAACATATAAGAAAGTTACTAAATTTTGTACGTTTGTATTGAGCCACTCAGTTGGTAATAGTCTTCCAGTTGATTCTCATGTATTCTTAGTAATTGACCCTGTCATAAGTAACATTTTTTGTGTTTTTGTCATGTTAAATTGGAACAATATTAAATTTATTGGTATTTCTCTCATCCCGGTCTTTAAAGTCATTTCCTGTAGGTTGTACTGTTAAGCCATCCATTTCTTTTTGACCCTTCTTTTGGCTCTTAGACATCCTTCTAGCTTTCCATTTAGCATTCTGTCACTTGCTCCTTCATCTGCTGAATGTGGTTGTTCTCTATTGTTAGCTACCTTTTCTTTGATTTTCTATGTGAACTTTTTGGGAAAGGTTTTGGTCACTACAGAATAACTAATATATTATCTGTAGGGTTCCAAAAGTACTTGCTGTTCTAATCTGGTGTTTTATTTGTACTTTGCTTCTTATCTTTTTCTTATCAGCCATCCAAAAAATCAAGATACTTTTGTGGGTTTCATTTCAGGTGCCCTGATGCATGAGTTATCAAATGATGGTGCTCGTAGACAATTTGAATTTTATTTGGAAGAAATGATTCTCCCTCTCATGGTAGCTAGTGCTCAGAGTGGGGAACGAGAATGCCATATAGTGGTGCTTACAGATGATGATGTAGTTGATTGGGATGAGGAGTATCCACCACAGATGGGAGAAGAATATTCACAAAGTAAGTATTGTGATATGCTTTCTTTCTCTTAAATCACATTGATTATCTCTTTATCTTTTATAATATTAATCCAAGGATAAATTTTGTAAAGCAAGTACATTGAACTCTTACCATATGTCAGGGATCAGCAAACAAGCTTGTGGGTCAAATTCAGCCCACTGCCTGTTTTTATAAATAAAGTTTATATGTGTTGCCTATGGCTGCTTTCATGCTATCATGGTAGAGTTGAGTAGCTGCAACAGAGACTGCATGGCTCGCAAAGCCCAAAGTATTTACTATCTGGCCCTATACAGAAAATTGTGCCTATCTGTCATACACAGAAGTAGTTTGTTCTTTGTTGATTATCTGAGGGTAACTAAATTCTGGATGTTCTGTTTTAAATATTGTGTTCCTGGAAGATTACAGTGGCCCTTCAGAAGATTTTGTGGAACTGGAGTTCTTTAGGTATTTCTGACCAAAACAGCATATCTTGATCAGCATTGACCTTTTTTCTTATTTTATTTCCAAAGTTTTGTGGTTAGAGTCATTTGATTTTTTTTTAATTTTTTTTTTTTTGTTGTTGTTGTTGTTGCTTGTTTGTTTTGATGAGCCTAGTATTAACATTTTTGAGTATGTATAGATGCGAATGACTCCTTCAAGAAGCTTAGTAAAATAGCCTAGCTCCTTGTTCTCTAGTCTGTTGACTCAGTAAGGGTTAGTTTAAGTAAAAAGTACAGGAATATAGAAAGTACCAAAATCCTTAATCTCCATTTCCATTTTTCACACCCTTTTCTGAAAATAAAACAAATTGACTTCAAGTGGTATTCTTATTTACTTCTTTTTTTGTGGGGGCTGAGGGCTACCAGGGGTTTAACCTAGGGGAAATTTACCATTGAGTGACATCATTAGCCTTTTTTATTTTATTTTGAAACAGGGTCTTACTAAGTTGTTCAGGGCCTCATTAAATTGCTAAGGCTGAACTTGAACTTGAAATTTTCCTGTCAGAGCCTCCTGAGCATCTGGGATTACAGTGTATGCCACTGTGCCTGGCTTTGTTGACTGCTACCACTACTACTACTACTACTACTACTTCTTTTTTTTTTAGTTGTAGATGGATACAATACCTTGACTTTATTGATTTTATTTGTTTATGTGGTGCTGAGGGTCGAGCCCAGTGCCCCATGCATACAAGGCAAGTGCTCTCTACTGAGCCACAACCTCAGGCCCTTTGTTGTCTTCTTAAAAAGATTTTTCTAAAGATATTTTTAACATACTTTTCAGAGTTGACACTGAACACTTTACATGATATATTTAAATGAGTGTTCTGATTCTTTTGTGGATGGGTCTAATAGGCATTTCTGTTGCTGCTTCCTCAGTCTTAGGCTCTTTCCTGACCAGGGTTTTCTCTAACAATATGTGGAACAAAAAGTTGAACATAACAGAGGAAAAATGAAAGATTACCAAAAATCAAAATAAATATATAAAATTATCTCTATTAGAAAAGAGGCATGAACAAACTTATTTATAGTTTTAGTTTTCAAAAAATTGACTCTGAGAAGAATAGAGCCAGTTATAGAACACAGAAATGACATTATAGAGGTAAAGAAATTAAAATAGAACTGGCCTTTTCTTTTCCATTGTTAAAATTTCTATTTGAAGTTTATTTTGGGGGGGGGGGTGTTCCTATATTTTTTTAAGCTTTGAAGCTTACAAGGACTGAAAACATTTTTACTTAATTTGTCTAAGTATGTTTGATTTTGTACCACAGTGTTGAACCCTGAAGAAGATATATTTGAGGAGATAGAGATAACCTTTCCAGCCTGATTCCTAAATATAATTTTATCCTTTCTGAGATGTCAAAAAATCTTTATCTTAAAATATCAATAATCTTAAGGATTTAGTAATGATCACAGGTTTATCCCATGAGTAGAATTTGTGTGCGTATTTTCCTTTATTAGCTCTTAAACCAGCATGTTTGGTTTGTGAGTGTGTCTTTCTTTTTTTGATAAAACCTTTGCAGTTCACCTTTTAAGGGAGATAACTCCACCTGAAAGAGAGAAGGCGAGGAAGGTCCATCAGTCTAACTCCCTGAAGTTCCCAGAACATTTGGAAGACTCAACATGTTGTCAGTGGAATGTCTGTCCTTTGCAAAGCCAGTTTGCTCTAAACAGACTAACCTAGGCAGAACATGCTCGAATCTGCCATTTTTAACATCAGTATTAAGTGGGGCTATTCGCCTGAATGGAAAACAGTTTGTGGGGAGGGAGGGTCTTTGTCTTTTGGGGAATTATTAATAGTTGCTCAATCCATGAAATGTGAAATGTATCTGTTTTGTACTCTTTGACTAGGCATTTTTTTTTCCTCTTTAGACTAGCCCTTGAAGGCATCTCACAAAGTCCTTTACTTTGCCTACTCAACAATGATGTGTATATTGATACCTTTTTTGGTTCTCTTATTTGAAACTTGGGAGCAGATCCCATACCAATAACTGTGTATGTGATGTATCTTTCAGAAGGAGATTCTTCCAATGGATTGGGTTTACCTGATTGGTTATCAAAGCTTTTCTTGTTTCCACTTAAGTAGACATTTGCTTCTACATTAACTGTACTGAATATTGTCCTGTCATGTTGGCTAGTCATCCTTTGGCATTAATGCATCCATTATTTGGGTTTTTAGGGCTGTCAGGCCTGTTTGATGATTAAGATAAATTTAAGTTCATCTCTTACTATGTTGATTTTAATATAAAATATTTTTGTCTTTTTGTTTCCAGTTATTTATAGCACAAAATTATATAGATTTTTCAAGTACATTGAAAACAGAGATGTGGCCAAATCAGTTTTAAAGGAGAGAGGTCTTAAGAAGATTAGATTGGGAATAGAAGGTAAGTCATTTTCATTATTTCATAATTTTTTTTTAAAAAAATGGATCCTGTTTAGAATAGTTTGAGAAAAAACTCAGCAAATGATTACAGAATACTTATGTAGAAGAGATAAATAACAGAACTCAGCCAACTTTTATTTTAAGAAGACCGATAGAAGGCCATTAAATATTGTTCATAAGATTACTTAGTGGTATAGAGATATGATTTTGTCTTTTCTGCCATCATGTGTTCTAATTCACTTTTGGTAAAGTGAATTTTGACAAAGCCCTTGTGATTTGCGTGGGCATGCATGTGTGTACATTCCCATAACATCAACAGAGTTGCTTGTCTAGCGGTGATCCTTGAAGTCAAATAGAATTAAAAACCACTTTTTGAAAATTCATTTAGAAACAGTAATACTAGTAGCTTACTATTGTCTTAAGGTATGATAGTAGTTAGCTTTTTTTTTGGTACCAGGGATTGAACTCAGGGGTACTCGACCACTGAGCCACATCCCCTGCCCTATTTTGTGTTTTATGTAGAGACCAGGGTCTCACTGAGTTGCTTAGCACCTCGCCTTTGCTGAGGCTGGCTTTGAACTCGTGATTCTCCTGTCTCAGGCTCCCAAAGTGCTGAGATTACAAGCATTGGCCACCACGCCCGGCTGTAGTTAGCTTATTTTTAAGTTAAATACAAATTACAAAATTTCTTTCATCTTATTTAAATGTGTATATGTTTAGGTACCTTCTTATTTCATGGTTTAAATGAACTTTTCCATATGCCTTATAGATATTTTATTTAAAAATATCCTTATTAAGAACAAATATCTTTCTTGTCATAACAAGGTGTAGTGTAACTAGGAAAGACTCTGGAATGAGATTACTTACATTCAAATCCCATGATTTAATTGCTGTTATGATCTTGGCTAATGCACTTAAACTCTGTGTCTCAATTTCTTCATCTAAAATGGGAACATTAGTATATACCCTATAAGGTTATTGTAAGGGTGAAATGGGTTAACCTGAGAAGTACCTAAAACAGTACCTGGTATGAGGTAAGTTCACAATGTGTGGGTTATGGTGATATGAATATTTTAGTGTTGATCAAGGATCTGATTGAGCTGCTGGAAATTACAGTAATGGGATGCTGAGATATGTGGAAAAAATGTGAGAAATAGGAATTTTGTGGGAAGGGGAGGAGATTTTGGGCTTAAAAAGCAGTAGAATTGCTGAAACTGATTCACTGATGCTTGTCTTCATCTGTCACTTTGCACTTAGCTGCCTGGTCTCAGAGCTAGAGAGAAGACCACTGTGAGCTACTTTTTAGCTTGGGAAGAATAATATAAGGAAGGCCTCTCTGAGGAGGAGACATTTGAGCTGAGGCCTGTGACAAGGATAGTTCTAGGCAAAGAAAACAGCAAGTGCAGAAGTGTTGAGGTAGGAATGAGCACAATGTATCCGAGGTGCAGAAAACACAGATATGACTCAAATAGTAAGTGAGGGGGAGCTTTGAAGAGATACAGTGGGTATGAGTACTGGTAGAAGTAATGTATAGTCAGAGGATACAGGTCTTGTGGATCATAGTAAGAATATATTGGCCAAGTAAGTATTTTAAGTCAAGGCTCCCAGCCTTTCTGAGCATCATTTTCTGTATCAGTGTAATGGGTATAATGTCCTGTATATCTTAGAGGATTGTCGTGATGATCAAATGAGATTTACTAGAAATGACCTTCTTCCCACTTTACTTTTGCTTTTTGACTACTACTATGTATAATTCAGATCCTCTGAAACCTTCTTGGAACCCCTATGAAAGTGCTCCTTGGAACATGTACCATATGATAGTGTTCAGTCATGGAGTGTGAGCTCCATTAGAGAAGTCTAGTTGCATATTACACACCTATCATGTGGCCTAGTGCTTAGTGTATAGGAGGGTCTCAGTGAATAAATGATTTATATAAAAGCTACACGTTAGATATTAAAAGTGAGGACCTCTTTTTCTATCACAGTTCAATAAATGTGTTAAGCATCCATCTAAACTCTTAAGTGAATATTCATATAGTTATAAGGATCCAGTGACAAGTACTACTTATCATTAATCCCATTAAAATAATTTTAATATATATTAAAATTATTATATCTAAAAGCATTATATATGATGACATTCTACCTCTAAATATTTTAGTATTTTTCTAAAAACAATTTATTTCACCCAACAAAATGAAGAATAATTCCTTAGAACCAGTCTACATTATAGTTCCCCATTAGTCCCCCAAAATGTCTTTTATAGCTCATCTCTCCAAACCAGGATCTAGTCTAGGACCACATCTTATAACTAACTGCTTATTAAATCTCTCAGTCTTGAATAGTTCTTTATTTATGGCCCTGCCCTATTGAAGAGTCTTGGACAGTTGCCCCACTTTTGTATTTGTCCTACTTCTTATTCTTCCCTCTTCTGTAATTCCTATAAACTGTAAATTAGATTTAAAGGCATACTTTAAATCTTTATCAAATGATCAATGAAGTGACAGTCTGCTCCTTCCATTATAAGATTAAGTTAATCCTTGGTGTGATATTATTTTGACACTATAAGAATATTCTGCTCCCTGCTGTTATCTAAGGGTTTAAATACTACTTGGTAATTCATGCCTGAATCAGTAAATTTCATTAGGGATTGCAAAATGATCATTTTCTAATTCTGTCGTTCCTTTTACATTTGTTAGCTGGTATTCTTTTATTAATTATTCTGGTATTAGGCTGTTTGGTTACCCAACCATTATCTCTGTTTCTAAGAGGAAGAAATTAAAGTTTAAGAGGTTAAATAATGTATTAAAGTTTCATTGAAAATAAGTAACAGGGCTAGGACTTGAATCCAGGCCTCTGTGATTTTGCAATCTATGAATGGTTTTGAAATACTATATTAGATAGAATTTTACTATGACCTTTGATAAATTGGCCTTGACTGTGGCAGAATAATAATTAAGCAGGCTTCCTTTTATAACTGTGTTTAGATCCAAAACATTCTTTTCCAAACTAAAATGTAGACTACCAGCTTTATTTTCCCACCAAGTCTGTAATTTTTTTCTTCCGAAGAAATAAATAGAGTAGCTTTAATCCTAGTAGAAGTATTAAGTTCTAGTACCAAAGAAAACTGTTTTGTTACCCTTCCTCCTCAATTTACCTGCCTGCCTTCCCAATTACAAGTCCCTCGCTCAAAAGAAGTCTGATTTTAGAGTATTATATGTGTTGACTTTCATGGGAGCTAAATTGGATTGGTGTATGAGAGACGTGGAGAAGATGGAACTTGGGTACCTAAGAAAGGATAATGGAATATAAAGCTGGAAGGATATTTTTTAAATGCTCTTATTCCACTATACCATATTCATATTTATATTCAGATATTGCTATAGTCAGGCCTATTTGAGGCTATTGTACTTAATTATAAGCAGGATTTGGGGTTTGGTAGATATTGTTAAAAAGTATCTGGAGCGAGGGTGGAAAAGTACAAATAACCCCTGCCTAAATCACTTTTCATACTAGTTTAGTGAAAGGCACATTTTAGTTTGTTTGTTTCACTCATCCCTAATGGAGTATCTGTGAGCCTCATAGGGTGGAATCTAAAGGCAGTTTAGGGCTGCATGGGTTTGCTACTCCATCCAGCAGACCATATTAGATATGGCCTTACATCATTAGGAACCTTGCCTGAACTCAGAAAGCTTTCTTTCATCATAGTACTAACTGAAACTTTGAACAGGGTCTAAAATTTAAAGGAAAAAACTCTAAAGTAATATCACTGAAGTATGGTTACTGTAGAATATAGGAAGTTCAAGACTGAGTAATGAAGTCTATAATAAGATGAGGTTATAAATTATTCTACCCTCTGCATCCTAAGCAGGAATAGCAAGACAAAAGTAGGCTTAGCTCTTCTCACTGAAAGTTTAGCTATATACAGAGGCCCCAGTTTCCCAATCTTGTTCTGGAGCAAACTTTTGTTCTCTATAAGATTTAACAAACTGCACTGGGGTTGTGGCTCAGTGGTAGAGCACTTCCCTTGCATGTGTGAGGCACTGGGTTCAGTTCTCAGCACTGCATATAAATAAATGAATAAAATAAAGGTCCATCAACAATTTTAAAAATAGAAGAAAAAGATTTAACAAACTAAGCTTGAATAAAACCTCTTTGTTTAATAAAAAGTATAAGGGGTAGGATGTACATCAACAGTATAGTGCTTGCTTAGTATATGTACTGCAAGACTCTGGGTTTGATTCCCAGCACTGTGGGATGGTGGGGAAAGGTCTAGAATTTATTTAATGTTCTCACCCATCTGACCCATATCTATCTTCTAATGTTACCTCCCACTGTTTTCCAGTAGACTCTCTACTCCAATCATACATGCCTCGAGGTCTGCTAAGCACATCTCATATGTTCCTATCTAGCTTACCTTAGGCCATTCCTCTGCCTGCCTGCATTGTTCTCTTCTTGTTTCTGCCCATTCCAATCTTGCTTATCTATTAAGATCCAGCACAAGGAAAGACATTGGAATGTTGTTTCTCTTGAATTCTTCACACCCCCATCATTGCTTTAAAATTCTCTCTTATGTGCATACATTTGCTATTTGGGATATTCTTTGACTTTCTGAACAAATTTCATCACCCCTAATAGAACATAAACACCTTTGAGGCAGCTCCCTAGTATTATAATTTTTTTATGCAGTAGCTGCTAAACCATTAGTTGTTTAGTGAATAGGGTAGTAAATCTGGAAGCCAGGGATAGACTTTATTTTAAAGGAAAAATGTTCTCTTCAGTAAGGTGGACATTCAGGAAGAGGTAATCACTGTAATTGTTATATCCTGATTGCTCAAATATTTATTTAGCCTGCAGTGTATCAGGCACTATGCTAGGCATTGGGATACAGCAATAAAAGAATTCAAGCTTTGCTATATGAAGTCACTATTTAGGTGAGAGACATAAGAAAAAGTAATTACTATATAGTGCTGTAAGTATTGTTGTAATAGGAATGCTATGGAGTGTAAGAAGCAAATGATTAAATCTGTAGGGAGTCTTAATGCTTTTGCCAGGGAGAAAATACGTTGGAGCTATAGGCTTGGGAGCCAAGAGGAAACCAGCAGCAGTAAATTATATGTAAGAGCACCAAAGTATATTCAGGTAAAAGTACAGAGTTTAATGTGGCCAGTGCTTTTGAGAGTCTAGGGTTAGAGTGTATAACATGATAGTGGATGAAATTAAGTAGGTTGGAATCGGGTTGTAAAAACTTGTATACTATGCTAAGGAGTATGGACTTCCCCTTGAAACATAAGGAAACCACTGGTAGATTTTAAGCAAGGATGCAATGTGATTACATTTGTGTAGGTGATGATTCTCTGTGCAAGACAGAGTGAATACAATGAGATCAGAATTTTAAGGACTTTCTAATAATCCAGGAGGAATCAAGGACAAGGGACTAAAATTGGAAACCTTTCTGATCTATGCTTTAGATGGTGGTAGATTGAAAGAATGAAATGAAGAAGACATTCTGCAGGTTTTCAGGAGGTTTTTAGCCTTATTTACTACTCTGCTATATGAGACCTTTCTTTCTTTCTTTTCCCCCCTCCTGATACTAATTATATTCTGACTTGAACCCATGGGCCAAATGTAGCCCATTACCTGTTTTTTTATTTAAAAAAAAAAATAGTAGTAGTTAAGCAGTTTCAATGGAAAACATGCCTGAAGTATGACTCTTGACATTTATAGTAAACATTTGCTAATCCCTAATCCAAACTAACAATTCTGGCTAGTAGAAAGGAGGAAAAGGACATGTAATACTGTCTAAAGTCAGTATATCTTTTAGAGAAATTGCCTTACTGGTAACTAGTTGAAAAATTTTCAAAGGCTAGGATTGTCTTTACTAGTTACTTTTCAGTGATTATGATCCAAAAGGAGGAAGATATAATTAGGGAAAGCTGTTTTGTGAATATAAATCTAAATTAACTACTTGGTTGTTGAGACAATCATATTAAAATAATGACCTTGCTAACCTAGCTGCAGATTTGCCTAGAACCAGTTGGAGAGCTGGGTAGTTCTTTGTCATTTAACAAAAAAGAAAAGAAAATCCCAGAGCAGTATCTTAAGAAAGTCTAAGTGAGACTTAGACTTTTAAACTAAAAGCCTAATGTAGCAGTGAATTGTAGGCCTTTAGGCCAGACCATCCTGTGAGAATGGTTCAAAAGTATAGAAGATATACTGCTAGAGCCCAGGATCTGCCCCAGATTATATACCATTGTACTGGAGACCTATCCCCTTCATAGTCCCACTTTAACAATGTTTTTGGTGGTTGATTTATTGAATAGCTGAAAGAATGGTAAAAGGCATTGGGAATTACATCAGTAGGACTTTAGTTTCTGGCTGTTGAATTGAATGACTAGGTGGATGGAATATTGGTTTCCCTTGGTTTTAATTTCCATTTGTTCAGGATCTGCACCAGATAAGCTCTTCTACGCTACATTGGGTGAGAAATCGTATGTGTGTGAGTGCGTGCACGTGCATGCATGTGTGTGTGTGTGTGTGTGTGTGTGTATCTTCAGTTTTAAAACCTTTCTTTCCTCCAGGTTATCCTACCTACAAAGAAAAAGTAAAGAAAAGACCTGGGGGCCGCCCAGAAGTTATTTACAACTATGTCCAAAGACCCTTTATCCGAATGTCCTGGGAGAAGGAAGAAGGAAAGAGCCGACATGTAGACTTTCAGTGTGTAAAGAGTAAATCTATCACCAACCTGGCAGCAGCTGCCGCAGACATTCCCCAGGACCAGCTGGTTGTCATGCACCCAACTCCGCAAGTGGATGAGCTGGATATCCTTCCCATTCACCCCCCTTCTGGCAACAATGACCTCGATCCTGATGCACAGAATCCAATGCTGTGATGCTGATGTTCCTTAAAACCATAGCATGCTACTCTTCACAGTGACGTTGTACTCTTCCTCATTCTGCACTGCAAGGCTACTCTTCTTCATTGTGAGATGCACATAACATTTTAGGACATTGCAGTGTAGGCTTTTTTAAAGACCAAAGGTAGCTGAACGGTTTTTTAAACGAGTACAACTCTAGAATCCTGAGGTTCCAGTTATATAAATATATTTGTTTACCAGTAGGTTTGTGAAATTGGTTCTTTGTATGGGGGACAGTCCTTTTTCACACATCTAGATCTTTTCAGAAGTGGTGGAAATTGGTAGCTGGGGTAGTTTCAGTCTAGGTTGATATTCATCACACCCCAGATAAAATGCAGAATATTATCTAGTTGCACTTTACAAATGGTGGTTAAATGGAACTGTTCAAGCCATTTTATAGTTATGATGCACAGTGTAACTTAAATAAGTGCTTCTATCAGAGTATTCCTTCAGTAAAATGTGTATAGTTTGCTGCCCTTGATGAGCAACAAAGTATTTATCTTGGGCTTATTTGAATGATTAGGATGAGATTTAATGCTCATATCTTAGCGGTTCACTTACCTCCAGTGCCGTTTCACCCTTTTAGAGTGAGTCACATGCAGGGAGTGTGAACATCAGAGGTGGTTTATTATCCGGTCTGCCTTACCCTTAATCTGTTCACAGATATTTATTTACTAATCTTTCTTTTCTTAAGAGTTATGGGATAGGAAAATGAAGTGTTTGCTCTTCATTTACTAAATGATTGTAAACTCAAGTTTTTCATCAAAATAAAATTCCATTGTTTTAATGTTTCTGAACAACTTTATAACCACCTTGACCAGATTTTTAGTATCATAATTCATACATTTGTCTGTCTTATTGCTGTAAGTACAACTAGAAATCAAATAGTAGCTGAAGGAATTCAATTTGATGTATGTGTGATGAGGTACTTAAATTCCCCACTAATTATAAAATGTACTATAAATCCAAAGCCGTATTAGAGCTGAAAAGAGTATTTTCTCATCCAACCTGGTAAGAAAGGTGGATGATTTAGTAAGGCATGTGGTAACTGTGGGTTTCAGAGTCAGTTTCTGATAGTAGTTCAATGCTTTTTCCTTTATGCTGTGCTGCTCTGCTTAGCAAATTATTCATGCAAATGCTATTTTAAATATTTGGTGGTCTAATTCAAGAATCAGAACTATTTAGGTGGTTTGGGTCTGGAATCACTTAAATGTTTGAGGCCATAGCTGTGGAGAAGCTAGTTTGTTTACATGTGATCTTGAATTTATAAATTGAGGTTTTGATATTTGTGTGCAAAAGTAGTAGCACCTTTGTTCTTGCTAAATTGAAATGGCAACAGTTTGGAAATTATTTTCATAATACATCTAAGCTAGTAGCATGGGAAAGTTATGTAAGTCCCAGAATTGTTATGAAGATCAGCAAGACATTGCAAACGTTACTGGCACAGATAGTTTCTAAATATCTACTGTTTGAATTAATGATACAGCCTGCAGCATGTAGGAATCTTTTTTCTTAATATTTGAAGTGGGAACAGTATTTATAGAACAAGGGAAACATTTATTAAAAATATTTAACTGTCTAATACATTATACTTTAACCCATATTTATAGTAAAGGATTCTTACAAGGAAGAATAAACAGCTTTATGATACAATTAGTATAAGAAATATCCACATGGGGGACTTCTTTGTAGTGTAAAAACACCATACATCTGAAATGACCATTTGCATATAAAAGCTACCAATGATGCTTCTGTGCACAATGATTAAAAAATTCAACACAAACAGAATCCAAAATATACAATTAATGCAAGCTATCCACAGCTAGCCCAATAATCAATGATGAGGAAACACTGGAGCAGGCTTAGTTCCACTTTGTCTGAAGTTACACATAGTAAGATTGACTTGTATCAATGGCTCTGAGATGGCTTTTATGAGATCAGTACATAAAAGCTGTTCTCTCTCTTATCCAGTAAGCTTCACAGACTGTAAAACTCCACCAGTAATGCACTTTGATACTGTAGCTGTTGCCAAAGCAACATGTAGTGTTTACAGCGGCCATGGCAAGTCGCTAAAGTCAACAGGGCCACCCAGCCCAGCATCTGCTTCCAAGAGGCTCATGATGACAGCCATTGCTGCTTCATCATTACTGGGACTACTTGATCCTTGGTCGTTGTCTATCATGTCTATGCCTATGTGGGGGTTCTCACCTGTGGAGATAAAGACTAGTCAGTGATTTTTTAAAATGCCAAAGTGTGTTTAGACTTAATAAGCAATTTCTAAGCAACATTTAATAAGAAAATTATATTTAACAGTAGAGAAAGAGGATGCTTTTGGGCTCTGTTGCCATATGTGTATGTATGTATATATATGTGTGTGTGTGTGTGTGTGTGTGTGTGTGTGTGTGTGTGTATATATATATATATATATACACACACATATTTAATTAACATTGCAATTTATCAGAGGAAAGCACCAACTTTTTAGAAATGAGAGCAAAGTGCTTAAAATTAAATAAATATTAAAAATGAGTTTCACCTCATTTTAATATTCTGACAACTTTTAACAACTTTTAAGAGGAGAAGGGAAAATTACAGAATAACAAAGAGGAAAGGAGAACATAGGAAGAAGATCAAGAAAAGGATGCAATGGGAGAAACAATTGTTATCACTTAATGACTCTTATCACCTTGAGTCTTATTGATCACTCCTTAAGGCTTTACCTCTGAACCTCTTCCTCTGAAAATTGTGTCCCACATGTGAGAAAAAATATGTCTAGGCTGTTGCAGACCAGTGTAGATCCCCACTAAAATACAACCATTAAAATCCACTTTGAACTATTTAAACAAATTTTAAACATTTATTTTGTTCCTGTCAAATGTATCTAGAACTAGCATGTCTTGTACAATCACTTCTTAAAACTTTATGTCAGGTGTATTGTAAGCTCATGCAATAGAAGTGAACAATAATGCCACTTACCAAGAATAGAAGAACTATCAGAATATGGATAACCTGGGTTCTCCTGAGCAGGTCCTGGCAGTAGGCCACTGGAAGGAATATCTGGAGTCCCTCCGTTTAAAATCTACAAACAAAAGGGGGACAGGACAGGGTGAGGTTTTCCAGTCTTAAATGGAATTTTTAGTGTTATGTGTTGATGTCACCAAGAAAATGAAACATGTTAGAAAGAGGAAGACAGGCAAGGGGAGAGAGCTTCCAATTGGTTCAGTTTCCTGCTGGATGATTTCAAACAAGGAACGATTAGGAATAGTCATAGTAAGAAAAAAGCTCTCCCCCACAGCATTCTTTGATCTACATTTGATTCAGCCTACACAGGTGACTTAAACTGAACAAAATCCCAAACCATCAGAGATGATGCTGTCCACAATACTTCTTTAAGGCCACAGCCTAAACATCAGTGACCCCGGCAGGGTAGTTCCCCTGTAAGGGAATAAAACATGGCAATAAGTGTTGCTGAAGAAGAAAAAATAGGGGTTGTTAAGCTGTGAAGAGACAGCTCTAAGGAGTCACAAATGAACAACAAAATACTAAAGGTAAACCTTTGGTCATCCAGTATACTACAGGTGCCAACTTCAGTAACCTCTGGTTTATGTTCTTACATAGGCCACTGAGGAGCACTATACTATTCCTCAATAGTAGAACTCTTAATTCTGTCTCAAAATCCCCCTCCCCTTGGTAGGGGAGCAAGCTCTCTTCTCTTCACCTTTAGAAGTATTTGGACAGAAGTGAGTGAAAAATTTGTTAGCTGCTGGATTTCAAGAGAAGCATTGGCTTCAGGCCTTGCCAGTAGGTGGCATTAGAGTATCTTCACAGTTCAACTTTTTGGCCTAGGGACCCCTTTACCTTGCTCTTTTTTACCCCCCTTTACTAGGGATGAATCCATGACCTTGCACATGCTAGCAAGCACTCTACCACTGAGCTACACCTCCACCCTTTTTAAATTTTATTTTGAGACAAGGTCTGCCTACATTGCCCAAGCTGGCCTCAAACTTGAGCTCTTCCTATCTCAGCCTCCTGAGAAACTGGGATTATAGCCATGCACTATCACACACAGCACCTTTATACTCATAAAAATTATTGAGGACTCCAAAGAAGTTTTGCTTATGTCAGCTATATTTACCAATATTTACTATATTTGAAAATAAGACTAACATTTTTAAATATAGCAAATCCATTACATGAATAGCAATTTAATGGAAAATGACTTCCAAAATAACAATCAGTGAAAAAGAGTGTCATTATTTTACATTTTTACAAATCTAATGTCTGACTTGAGATTTTAACTGGATTCTCATATCTGCTTCTCCAGTCTGTCTATATATGTTATTTGACTGAAATATATGAAGAAAATCCAACCTCCCACAGATTCAGTAATTGGAAAAGGGATTTCAAGTACTTGTGGTATTCTTTGAAATTATAGCAACACTTGACATAAAGTGTAAGTTTCTTGAACATTAGTTGCACTATGGAATCTGAAACCATATCAAATTTTTGTACTCAGTTATTTGTTACAGTCCATTGATGCATCTTGGCACTTATCTTGAATAATTTTGAAATATCTTGAAATGGTCATTTATAGGATATTGGTTTACAGTTAGGCAGATCTTCCTAATGTTGACATATTTCATTACACAATATGAAAACATCACTATTGTTAACACCGTCCTATAAGTTAGGAAGTTGTTGGGCTCAAAGTAGCAGATACATGCTTTCTAAAATTCCAGTTTTTATTTGAAAGCTCAAATTTTATCAGTGGCAGTAAATACTGCCAGTTGTTTTTCTTGAATTGAAAAATGTGTGCTAAATACTAAAGTCTGCATAACCAGAGTTTGCTGGAGTAAAACTGGTGTCCTGTGAAACAAAAAACTAGTTTAGTTCACAACTTATCTACAATTCTTGAGACAACTGTCACACTCAGTATGTACTGCAAGTGCTATAAAGTAATGGTTTTCCATTTCTCTGAGTACTGCTTCATTAAGGACTTTCTTAAATGAAACTGGCTTTAAATTATTATTTTTAGGAGTGTTTGGTGGTAAAGAATACAAAGACTTCCAGTGTAGTTTGGAGCCACTGCTCTGATCTTTGCAAAGCACCAGCAGTTTCACTCAACATCACTTTGGCACCATCAGTGTGCATAGGAACACAGTGGAGGAAAAAGGGTAATGTTTTAGCATTATTATGAAAATCACTGACCCTACATACAGTACCTTAAAAGTGACTAGGAAGGGCCACTTTTATTCTTCTGGGTCTGCTGCACCATTTAATGCTGCTGTCATTTTTCATTTCATCTTGTTCAAGCTTAGGCTGCTTTTCTTCTAAGTCCTGCTGCTGAGGACTCATCTCAGGAGAAAACATTCAAAATTTCTTCTCCCAGACTCATTTCTCTCCCTCCTCCCCTCTACTCCCTCTCTCTCGGTACTAGGGATTGAACTCATGGGTACTGAACCACTGAGCCACATCCCCAGCCCTATTTTGTATTTTATTTAGAGACAGGGTCTCACTGAGTTGCTTAGCACCTCACTTTTGCTGAGGCTGGCTTTGAACTCGCGATTCTCCTGTGTCAGCTTCCGAAAGTGCTGGGATTACAGGCATGCACCACCATGCCTGGCTCCAGACCCATTTTTATAAGCCCAAAGACAAGAGGAAAATTTTCATAACTGCCTAAAAAATGCTTTGAGCTTTATGGTACAGAGCACAGCTTTGGGTTTCTGGCAGTTGTTGATGTGAAAAGAATTGAAAGTCACAAAACTTGGATTGTAGTTTACAGCCCTACTTTTAAACAAATGCCAGGGAACCTAAGTTTTGTCATCTGTAAAGTTGTGAGGACAGGATGAGAGAGTGTCTATGAATGTTCTATGAGTAAAATTTAAGCATATACTAGAATGATAACCTTTCAAATACAAGTAGTAGAATCCTTGGTCATACTAAGAAAAATTGAATTGAGAGGCAGAGACTGTGAGACCATTCTAAGGAGATAGGGCAGAAGGACCTAGGGTACAAGAGAATAGTGCTAAGAGTTCAACTGAGTTAGTTGAGGGGATCTAGCCCAGACTTCATCTGTTGATATTTTATGAGTCACTCCCAAGGATCAGGCACTTTCACATGTATTTTCTCATAATAGAACTTCGTGTGCAAAGATGCTAAATATTCTAACCACTACTACCTCATTACAAAGAAAATCAAGGCTAAAAAGTTTTATAAGGTCACAACTAGCATGTGGCAAATCCAGGCTTCAAACCCTGGTCTACTTTACTTTGACCATGCTTTTACCCATTAATTTGTGACTTTCAAACTTAGGAAGAGAGTAAAATCCTTCTTCAAAT
The DNA here is from genome assembly GCA_004024805.1 of Geosciurus inauris. Classification (NCBI taxonomy): domain Eukaryota; kingdom Metazoa; phylum Chordata; class Mammalia; order Rodentia; family Sciuridae; genus Geosciurus; species Geosciurus inauris. Next base: position 18,209 of record PVHX01007877.1, read on the forward strand.
GTAAACTCTTGAAGAAGATTCACATATGAAATAGAAGTAAAGTTGTTCTGGTAGAAGCAGGAATCCTACCCTTGCCCCTTTCTCCTTACCCTTCTGCCTCCACACTGTCCCACCTGGTAGCATCCTAAGCCTCTGAGGAGCCCAGTTTTGAAAACCCTTGCCTTGCTTTTTATATTTTAATTTACATAGGGGTCCTGCCTAAGTAAACTCCTGATTTAGTAGTGAGATGGGGAAATAAGACTTTATGTCCAAAGATGCTGGCCCTCAGGCTGCCCTAACCTATATGAAACATGGGGCACTATAAATAGATTTATGATTTAACAATATGGCCCTGGTTTGTAAATTATCTGGCAACAATGAAAATAGACAAGTGGCTTCCAAACCCCATTATAATGCTGTCTTCTAGGCAACTCTTTATGAGCATTGATGACAGATAAACTATCTGTGCCCAGTGCTGTCACATCACAGGAAACCCAGGTGACAGATCCCCAAGTATTCTTTAGCTGTAAACCCTAGCTTGACTTCCAAAGTGTTGGTGCTGCTGCCTTTTCCAGTGACTGCCCTAGATAATAGTGCTATTTGCTCCCTTGAAAACTCCTGGAAGACAATGAGATACTTTCTTATGGGAGCTACTTACTGATCCTAATTCCCTCATGGAAACTTCTGAATTGTCCCCTCAGCAAAATGGATGAACAACCCCCTTTTCCTTAGAATGTTCTTTCTGCATTCCCATATTCATATAGAATAAATCCTCTTGAGGATACCAGCAGGCCTCCCTAGCTCCACTAGCTGCTTTGAAACCAGCCACACAGATGCATGCACTTCCGGGGAGAAAAAGGCCAACTTGCTTCAGTAATCAACTGCAATTCTATACTTCCACCCAACATTTTAGAACTTGCACAAGAGGCCCTATAACCCAACCCATCAACCTTACCTTCTTCCCTCCTGGAGAGGAGGCATCAGGGGGAGGCGTACTTGTAATGTTCAATGGGCTGGAGCCACAGCTGGAAGGTGATGACCCTCTTATCCTGTCAGAGAAGAGAAGAGTTAGTTATATGTCCTTTTCTCTTTCCGGGGGAAGAGTGTTTTGTCAATGCGTAAGGGTTAGAAGGAGATGAGGATCTAGACTGGGATTGGCACACTTTTTCTGTAAGAGCCAAACAGTAACTTTTAGGATCTGTGGGCCACATGGTCTGTCATGCTACTCCACTCTGCGGTTTTTACTTGAAAGCAGCCATAGACAATACATAAATAAGCATAGCTGTATTCCAATAAAACTTTATTTACAAAAACAGGTGATGAACTGGATTTGTTCTGCAGGCACCTGATCCAGAAGGGAGACTCCAAAATCAAGCATCTCATTGGCAAAGCCCTTGGATTCAGGTTGGTGAATTTCTAGTAAGTGGCCCATTTTATTTGTTTACAGAATCCAGATGGGTTGAAGACCTTGGAAGTTTAACCTCCCAGTTTGATATTATGAATAGGAATCCATAGCAAATGATTTACTCTCTTCCCCATAAATATTGTTTAGCTAGTGCATATGCTTAGGAAATGGAAGGTACCAGTGTTATTCAGCCCCACCTAGAAAGTAACCCTACAGTAGTAGAAATAATAACAGCAGTCCCTAAAGCAGCAGGTAAGGGAAAGTAGATGTAGGCCTTTCTCAGAATATCTCATCAGAACAGGTTTATAGGAGGGAAGACTTAGAACTACAAATCTGCATAAACTTGTGAGGCTGAAGGGACTGAGGATAGGAAGCCAGGGCTTGGCACTGAAGCTAGAGAGTAAGGAATGTGGTGGCAGCTGTGTTACCACCAGACTCAGCTCATGCTTGGATAGATGCAGCTTTTGGGTCACATACGTACCACTCTTCACTGCCCAGAAGTCTTGTGGCTTTTGGTGTGCACTGTGTACTTTTCTAGATTTGTGAGTGACAAGTTTTCTTTCTGTCCCGGATTAGAAGGCAGTATACAAGTGCATATGTGTTCTCAGCACACACAGAAGACTACTAATTGCTTACTGAAAAATTGCTGGGTGTCTCCCAACTCTCCCTGCTTAGGACTATGAAACTACTATTTTCCCAGGTTCCCCATCTTGGAATTGCCTGTTCACCATTTCTTATTTCACATTCAGCTTCGAGTCCTTAGAGTGTTGATTTCTCTATTGACTGCATCACTACTGTAGGAGAGGCCTCATTCTTACGTTAACAAACATACCCACCTTCATCTCTCCCTATTCCAAGACTACTTTCCACACCTGATCAGCATCTTATGGTGAGTCAGGTGTCCCCGCACCCTTTTTTTTTTTTTTTTTTTTTTTTTTTCAGTACAAAACTGCTTGGCATTATTTCTTAGGATTCTTAATAGTCTTTCATCATGGTCCGTGGCTCTTCCTACACAAAGGCTGCCCAATTAGGTTGCCTGGTCCTTGACCCTGATCCTGCTACTCACATACCCTCTCAAGAGTGTGCATGGTTTTCTAGAGGGAACACCCACCCTCATTGCAAACCCAGACTAAGACCTTGTTCAAACTTTTCCTGCCTTGCTTGTTTTAGCCCATGAATTCTCTGCTTTTCCTGCTGTCATAAAGAAAATAGACTTCTCAAAGATAATAAGGTCCTTGAGGTTAAGGACTGATACTATTTTTAGATAGTCTCACACAAAGCATAGAACATCCAGTGACTGATGTGAACCTGATTATATTGCATACTACCCACTCATTCCTTCCTGAGGCAAGAAGCCAAACCTGACAATTCTGTGGGGCTGGAAAAGAACTAGGCTATCCACAAGGATAAGAGCCCCTCTGTGGTCAATAAGAAAATAGACCAGCCTTCAGTTCTGAGAGAATTAATCCAGTGGCAACAGAAATATTAATCTTTTTTTCCCTTTTCCTATGGTGATGTTCTATTAAACTTACGTTTCTAACTATCTAGTTACCACTCTCTTGACTTCCCAAATTCAGATGGACTTTCAGGAACTGTTTACCTCTCAATGACTGCTTTTAAAGACTCAGATTTAATTCACAGTTGTAGTGCACTTACTGTGTGTCAGGCTGTGTCCCAGAGACTTTCCTGAGTTCCCACACAATCCTAAAGCAATTCATGGGAGATAGATCGTGCCTCCCTTTTATGGTTTAAGTCAGCAGATGCCAAGTGGTTAAGTGATTCCCCTAAGCTCATCCAGGTAGAGAGGCAGACCCAGGATATAACCCCTGGTGGTCTGCTTCCAAGCTCCTCTTTCATATAGACAGGAAGTTCCCCATAAGAGACTCCTTTATTATCAGCTGATCTATGGGTCTGGATGTCATGGGGAGATATAAGAGTCAAGGTTCTGGCTTGCCACCCCCCTGCTCCCCGCCCCATAGCTTAAAGAAGTAGATGTTTTATCAAGGCCCAGCTCACTCTGGGAGTGCACAGCTCTGCTTTTGTCTTATTAATGTACATCATCCTTATTAGGAAGTTCCTTGAGTCATGCCAAAGTATTAGAAATTGAGCCTCCTCAAGAATCCCCTTTGATTCTGGCCTGCTTGGGTTTAGCTGCTTTATTTTTAAATCTTGATACTATTGATATTTTGGACTGTATCATTTTTCACTGAGGGTCAGTCAGGGTTAGGAAGAATAGCCTGTGTACCATAGGAATGTTTCACACATTTGAAGACATTCCTTGTGGGGGAGATTCCCTGGGTTGAAAACTACTTGTTTAGGGGAACAACCCAACGGTGTTTACTTGCCTGTGGATTTCCATGATTTCCTCAGCAATCATTCGACCTATTTTTCCTGCCCCAGCCCTGGTTCCTCCTGGAATTCCTGGAACAGTGGGATGAGTTCTCTTTGGGCCACCTACAACAAAGGAATCTGAGAGTGGGAAAGGGGAATGCTGAGAAAGAAATGCTACTATGTATTGAATTAAAATCAGTTCATCCCATGATCCACTCAGAGTTCCATATCAGGGTGGTGCCTTGTTAAGAAAAGGTACTCTAGCAGGGGAAGCTTTGAGCTTTCATCCAGGACCAGAGGACTAAGTGTTGACATGAAGTAGCTGATTCCCTTCATGCCCTCACTGTTTACCAAATACCACTGTCCTTTGCACCAGGGTTGCAGAGATAAGACAGCATCCCTGCCCTCAAGGTGCTCACAGTCTAATAGGACTAGAGCAAAGTGCGTTGATTGGCAGGTAAGCATGAGGGAGGTACCTCTCCTATCCAGGCCATGAGCAGCTTTCCAGAATTGGCTAGCTCTGAGCTGAATCTTGATAGGTACAAGTTAGCCTGATGGAGAGATGAGGAGGGGAAGGTATTCCATGCGTAGCAGCATGTGCAGGAACCCTGAGGCAGAACAGAACTCTGGAGTCTACTCCAAGGACCCTTGGATGATGACAAGGGTGTGATATGAAACTGATGCAGCAGGTGCCCACAGATCATGAGGGGCCTTGAGGCTGTACTGATGACAGTGTCCACAAGACTACCAAAGAGCTTTCACAGAAAAGGCACTGGATGAGATTTAAAGTGTTAAGAGTCCACCATAGAGAAGATGAACTACAGTTAGGTGTCGCCTAACAACAGGGATATGTTCTGAGAAATGCATCTTGAGGCAATTTTGTCAATGTGCAGACTTACAAAACCTAGACTAGTTTACCACAAACTGAAGCTACATGGCATAGGCTGTTGTTCCTTGGCCACACATCTGCACAGCATGTCACTGCTGAATAATGTAGGCAACTCTAACACAATGGAATTTGTGTATTTAAACAGGGTTGTGAGTAGTGTGTTACTCTAGATACTACGATGGCTATGACATCACTAGGTGATAAGAATTTTTCACCTCCATTATGATCTTAGGGGACCACTGTTGTATATGTGGTCTGCTGTTGATCGAAAATGCTGTTATCCTGCATGTGACTGTAGAGTGGAGGATGAGGTGTGGGGACAGTGAAGTTGGAGTTAGGAAGTTATCTGCAATAATCCAGGCAGTGGATGAGGAGGGCAAAGGAGCAACAGTGGTGTGGGGCGAGTTCAAGAGAGAGAAGGGAAAGAACTTCATTGTTTGGATATCATGGGGGAGAGGCAAGACTCAGGGTTCTGGCTTAAGCAACCAGTGGAGGAGTGCAGAGAATTAGTTCAGAATATTCTGAATCCAGGTGCCTCAGCAACTCTGGGTAGATTTGTCTGGGAGCCAGTTGGAGAGACAGAGTGAAGTTCAGGAAAGAAACTGGGGCCAGAGCTGTGGATGGAGTTGTCAGAGGGGCAGATAGGAAGCCATGCAAGCAGAATGGTCCCGTGGAGAGCAGGTGCCAAGGCTGAGCCCTGAGCCAGGAGCCACTGGGTATGGCAACACCCCAGTACCAACAGACACCTTCTTCCCAACCACAGGAGCCAGTGACAGTCACCAAAAAGCACTTCACACCACAGCCACTGGGCAACATAAAAGGAGGAAAGCACAAGAGGAGCAAAGAGTTTGCTATTTCAAAGGTTTCTGGGATCCAGGCAGCCTCAGGAATTGTAACAATGAGTTCCCAGTATTCCAGGACCAACAAGGAAAGTGAGATGACAGCATCCTTAGTACTTGGGGAAATCAGCACATCATCCCCTCAAGGGCTCCCTAGTTCCACAGAAGTGACAGCAAAGGACCCTGAATATTTCTGGGGAGAGTATATGGCCACAAGCAGCTTTTCACAGGCATACCCCAATGCCCCAGCAGTACATAGTTACCTTCTCCAGAGGGCAGCATGCTGTCCATGCTGTGGGGGGACGCTGTGAGCTGTGGGAAGGTTGGGTCCCCGCCTTCCAGGACGTTGGCTCTGTGAACATCCCAGCAATAAGGAAACGTGAGTCAGGCCTGCTCAGAATCGTGCACCTTTCACCTTGGCCAAGGTGTCCGGTGTCTACTCTGGACCTGGACAGGCCAGAAAATGAAGTGTGTGTCTGAGTGGCTGAACAGGTCTCCTCGCTGTTTAACAACACAACGGATAACATCCCGGCCTTTGGCCTCACTACCTGCCTGCAATTTCCTAAGCTGTGTGACGCAGTCTAGCAGAAGTGGCAACTGCAACAGTGCCACCTCTTGCTCACCAGCCCCAGCCCCTTGCTCACCTCTAACCTTGGGGGAATACCACAGGGAAGGAGGTGTAGGGAGCAGGCCTTGCCAAAGAGCAGCGGCTTCTGTCCCCTGCTTACCTAGGAGGTGGAGCAGCCTCTGAGAGAGCCTTCCAGCTGCCAGTGCTCAGGCCTGTAGCCCAGTAGGCATGGACCCTGCCATCCTGAGCCACACCCAGTGTAAGCTAGTGCCTATGTGAGCCTTTCAGGGATAGTCAGCCCTTTCCTTCACAGCAGTGTAAGTAGACACCCAGTGTGCAGGATCTGTGGAATTCAAAGATTGACTGCTTTATCTAGAAGGAGAGACTGCTGCTTCCTAGAGCATTTCCACAAGCCAGGCCCTGCATGGTGTGAGGAATGAAGCTTATCCTTTGTTAACAACCTTTTCTGCCTTCTGCCCATCCTGAGGCTTCACAAGACATTAGCAAGGTGGCATTTAAAGGATGTGATACTGGCTGCTGACTGTACCCTTCCCCAGATAAGAATCTCAAGGTACCTCCCTTGGAAGCAAGGGAGCTTCTGATACAGGAAACACTTACAAAACAACAGTGTTGGTTGAGACGATGTATTCTACTTCCTTGGTCCAAGGGTTCATGAAACTGAACCATCGACTTCGTAGTGTGATGAAAGAACCATCTTTGATTTTAAACTTATAGCAATTAGTTGTAATCTTGTCTCTCGTCTGTAAAACTGAAAATGAAAAACCCAGCATATTAAACAGGACACCAAATATTATCACTTTAATAAGCTAAGGGATCCAGTAGTCAAAACTTGAGAGAACAGGTTGTTTCTGAGAGTTTCAGAGCCTTTCAACTTGACATCTGTCATTCTTTTCCAGAATCTCTGAAATTAAGGCTCTAGGGATACTGGAATCAACTCTAATGTGAACACCAACTCAAATGTGAAGGCACCATCCAAAAGAACCCTGCTCTTTGTCCATCATGAAGCCCTAGGCGGTACAGCACTTAGCTCATTTTTAGAAAAGCCTACTTGATAGAGGTTACTAACCTAGTTAAACCTCATTCTTTTATGTAACAAAATGGCATGAGTACCTTTCCTACACCAAGCACTAGAGAGCAGAGGCTATGACTTGCACCCTCAAGAGAGGAGTGAAGCGAAGGCTACACGGAGGAACAGAGATCAGTCTTGAGAGATGAACCCTCAAGAGGAGGAAGGAGGATTTGCCAAGAGGAGGAAGGAGGAAAAACACAGCAGTACCTGTGGAGTGGCAGGGCCTAACGGCCCTTGCAAGAGGGGTAGTGTAGCTGGGCCATGACCCCACAGCCATGGATGGGGAGTGGAGCTAAGGAACTGGGTGGAGGGCAGGAGGTGGGAAGTCTTGACTTCCAATGCCTAGCAAAGGCCTGAGTCTAAAGGCAGGAGGGTTTTAAGCAGGGATGTGTGCCATTATTAGGCTCAAACTATCTGAAGATAAATGAGGACAACTAGGGAAAATGGATTGGAGGTGAGAAGGAGCAGGAGACCTGTTAGGAGTCTATCATAAGTTCTCAGGTGGGCACAAGTGCTTGAACCTGGGTCAAAGCAGTGGAGGTGGTAAAAAGTGGACTCTTTGGAAATGTATGTCTGAAGTGAATAAACAGATCTGGTGGAGACAGTAAAGGAAGGAGTCAGTGTTGATATCTCAGAAGGTCACATATATGGCCACACCATTAGCAAGAGGGAAAACACAGGACACTGTGCAGGCCTGCATGGAAAGAAACCAGATCCATCAGGGCATACTAAATTTATTCAGTGTAAACCCTTCCAGAGCTGCAATGGCCTATGTAGAGGAAAGTGCTATGCAGTCACGGGCAGGGAGTCTATAAAGGGAAAAATGGTGCCTGGGACCGCAGTCTCCTATCCTCAGAGATGTTTAGGCCTAAAGAGTCCTGGGTCCCTCTTGGCTGGCCAGGTTGACTCCTACATCCCTGGGGCAGAGTTCTCTGGAAGATTATATGGACTAGGCTAGAAGTAGTGGGACACTTATGGCCTCTATATAGCCCAGCTTACCTTGCCTATGACATTCTGCAAGATGTCCTATGTCATCTTGATGAAAATATTCATAACATGATGTGCCTAGGAGTTCTTGTGGTAAATATGCCAGAATAGCTGTTGCCCTAAAAGAGAATAAGGGAATTTTTTTAAGAAGAAAAATCCATTTAGACTGCTAATAGTAAGTCTGCAGTGAATGAACCCTAGCTATGAGAGCAAGGTCAAAGCTGGAGCCAAAAAAGCCAGGCGGATTTTCAGAGGACTAATGTGGGTCTTCTGCTTCAGTGTTCTGAATTTAATCAGAACCAATCAAAGAAGCTCTTTAAGAGGACTAGTATCACAAAAAGTGAAATTTTAAGAGATTTTTAAATGGCAACCATATTAGCTAGGTAAAAATGTAGTAGAAATCTAAACACTAGTATAAACCTCTCCTTTTTATTGCCTATTTTTTTTAAATCAGGAATCCAAACTCCAAAAGCTCTAGCAGCTGGGCCCACAAGAGCCTTTTAAAGCATTTTGTGGCTATCTCTAATGGTCAAAAAATTAGTACCCTGCGAATATTCTTAAGGGAAGCAGCAAGAAGCAGGGAATTGCAGTCCTTTGGGTTCTTAGCCCAGGTCTACTACTAAAATTAGCTGAGTTTGGCAGCAAGCTGATTCTCAGGCTGGGCCTCAGTTCCTTACTTATAAAGTGAGGAGACTGGATTAGGTCAATGTTGTTCAATAGGACTTTCTGTGATGACAGACATGTTCTATGTGCCATTAGCCACATGTGGTTATCAAGTACTTATGTGAGTAGTGAGCCTAAGGAACTGAATTTTTCATTTTAATTGATTAGATTCAAATTTAAATAGTCATATGGTGCTACCACATCTAATGACTATATTGGACAGCTCAGGACTAAATAATTGTTTCCAGTTTTACGTTTCAATCAAAGTAATGACCCTGGAGTATTTTACTGATTTAGATAGTTAGTCTACTATTTTCTTTTGGCCGTAGATATCAAATCACCCCACTTAACTACTTACCAAAGAAGGACACAAAAAATCTCTGTATTTTTAATATCTTAATGAATCTCAGTTTTAGCAGAGACCCTCATCATTTCTCTCTCTTTATTCTTAGGAAAGCTAGTTGACAGCCCAGTCTTTGCTTTTCAACTCAGGGTTGATAGTGCTCTACCATCATTGCTCAAGAGTGATAGGCAGACCCTTACCTCTGGTCTACGAAGACAAATTTCCCATCTATTGCATGCCGAGACACATACTCCATGGATTTCACCCTAATTTCCCCGTTCACTGGCTGGGGAACCACATGAGAATGCAGTCGTCCAATTGCGACAAGGCAGCTGAGGTTACACCCCTCGTTGTCTGGTTCATTGTCTTCATCCAACCCCATCTTTGTGGGTGGCCAGCTTTTCAAGTAGCCTGTGCTGTGGATTGTGCAGAAGCTTTTTCGATCTGCTAGAAAGCAAAATCCATGGTTAGCCTCAGTGCTGGGTTTGGGACATGAAGGCACAAGCAGCTGAAGGGAGGGTAGGATGTAGGTAAGGAATCCAAAAGTTTTTTTAAAAGGCCTCATCCTCTAGCAGTGAGCATCTCATGAGTGAGGCTGATAGACTACAGTCACCCATTGTCATATATGCTTAGTACAGCCATTTATTACCAAGGGCATTTCATATATGGAGGAAGGAATACCTCAATCTTATGTGAGGAGAGGAAGGCCCCCAGAAAAATCAGTATAGAAGGTTTCTGAAGAAAAAGCAGTGGCTAAGGGACTGGAATGTGCAAAGGCTGAGAATGTACAAAGGCACGGAGATATACCCTGTATAAGAAATAGCCAAGAATTCCAGGTGGTTGAAATGAAAAGGAAGATTCTTGGGGTAGAGCTTAAAAGAAGGTTAGGAGCGGATTACAAGGGTCTTGGATTGTTTGCTAACAAATGTGTTATTTTTTTTTTTTTTCCAGACAGTAAATGGTGAGCTTTCAAAAGGTGTTCAAGTGGGAAAATAGCAAAGTCAAATTATGGCTTGGATGCTTTAGGAAGAGGTTGATGGATGAATGGGAAGAGAGTAAAAACCAGAAGTATGGACAGCTGGTTCAGAGGTCGTTGGCAAAAATACGAGAGATGACAAGAACTGAATGATGGCAGCTTGGAGGAGGCAGGAGAGACTTCTGAGAACTGTAGGATTTGGCATGAATATCAGGCATAAAAGAGAGAAAGAATGGCTCCCGCTTTTCTGGATTGGGTGGTTGCTGATGTCATTCACTGATTCAGTTGAAGCACCCATGAACTTCAACGTCAAACAAACTGACAAAGGAGAGTTCAGGAAGCCTGTGTGCTGGTTACTAGAACACAGTAGAAAACACATCAGAAACACCTGGTGGAGTTTACAATTGAGTCAGGAAGGCAGACTTTTAAACAAATAATCACACAAGTAACTACAGAACTGCAACTCTAAGAAAGCACTAGAAAGAAAGCCTGTGGGAGGCCATGAGAAGGCAGAAGGTAGATTGAGGCTGGAATAAGAAGGTAAAAGGGACTGTCGGTGGTTAGGGGAAAGGAATTTGAATCCACGTGAAAGCATGGGCAGAGGCCTTGCCCAGAAAGGGGCTGAGGCATTGAAGACAGGCAGCAGGGCTTACATGCAGGGAATAGTGGCAGGGTTGTGTGCTCATGTTAAGTATTTTGAATTTTTCTTCAAAAGCCATGGGAAACAATAAAGAGTTTTAAATAGGTAACTGATAAAAAGATTTTATTTAAACTAGGTCATTCTGGCAGCTATATAGAGGGGTGGAAAGCCCACAGAGCCTAGGGCACCATGTCTGACAACAGCTGAGAATAGCCTGGACCTGAGTGATAGTGGTGAACATGGAGATGGCTAAACACTTCAGGTAACTTCTGCAGATGAGACTGTTGTGGCAGGACTTTGTAACTAATGAGGAGTGGGTGGTGGGAGAGGTAAGGCTTCTTCCCAGCCTCTGGATTGAATAGCTGGCTGGTGCCATTTACACTAAAGGAGGGGCCCAGTGGCTACTTTGGCATGTTATCATGTTTGAAAAGCCCTTGAAATATCAAATCAGGTAGATCCACTTGGCCATTAATTTATAAATCTGAAGTTCAAAAGAAAAGCCTGGGCTAGAAATGTTAACTTGGAAGATATTGGCATGTAAATGGCATTTAAAGCTAAGGGAGGGGCTGCAGTGGTGCCGGCCTGTAATCCCACCTACTTGGGAGACTAAGCAGGAAGACCACAAGGCCAGCCTGGGCAACTTATGGAAACCATGTCTCAAAAAGGGCTGGGGGTCTAATTCAGTGATAGAGCACTCCTGATTTCAATCCTCAGTGCCAGACCAAAAAAAAAAAAAGCTAAGAGAGTGGGTGATATTACTGGTGGATCAGTGTAGATTGAGGAAAGAAGCCCCAGGTTAGAGGAGAGAAGCCAATAAAAAGGAACTAGGAAGAGAGCTGGAGTGGCAGAGGACAGGGTTGATAACAAAGTAGTTTCATGGAAAGCTAGGGAAGGGAACCCCTGGCAACAAAGAAAAGCAATGAAAAGTGTTCATTGCATTTAGCAGCATGGAGGTCACTGGTGAAGTTGGTGTATTGCTTAAAAGACAGTTAGAATTGTGGCTGATGGTATTCTTTCCCAACGACACTATGATAAACAGAATTAAAACAGAGGAAGCCTCTCCACAAATCTTTTTCACTATGACAACACCTGGGGGCCTTGTGGCTCTGTCCCCTGCTCCCCACATCCTCTATGCTATGAGGGAACAGCAGGGCCTGGCTGCAGTCCTGGCTAGTGAAGAACCACTGAACCAGCACTCTGCAGAGGGCTCCACTGCAGAAAGCAAACCCCCTTCCAGGATCTTAAAGAACTATCAAATTGTACCTTTTTTCTTTGAACAGGTGGAGGGGAAGTCCTTGTCTTCGACCTTCACTGAAGGCCTGTTACACTTCATCCTACAGAAGAAAGAACGTCGTGCTCCAGAACATAATCGAGACGGCCCAGGGGTTATATCTGTTTTAACTGGAAGTCCAGCTGCAAATCAACACAAAATGTGATGAACTAAGAGTGGTGCTGTCTGTCAGGAGGGGGAACGTGACCTTGAACAATCTGTTTCTTTACTGTCTCCTTGTGAGGTGAGAATAACATTTCTCCCAGCTTAGACCTCCAAAGATGCAGTAAGGATCCCTGCATTGTTAATCGGGAAATGTTTATAGATCATGTAGAAAGTACTAGTGGACAAATGGCTTATATGCTCTGGGGGATGAAAAGAAATACAGCATGGCATTCCTCTCCAACAGAAGCTCACAAATGAGAAGGGGAAATGGAAGTGCACCAAGAAAAGATTAGCGACAACAGCGTATTATTATGCCAAGTAAATGGCAAGGACAGCCTGTACTTCCCGGAGGAAGAACTCCAGCTGAGACCTGAAGGGTGAGCAAGGTTTGGATATTGGAATGGAAAGGAGGAAATGGGGTTCCCTTAAATTCTTGACCTGGCTATAGGCCACAATTCCCTAGATGCTCTTTTGACACAGATTCTCGGACTCCTTTCTAGACCTGTGCTATCCTGTGCTGTAGCCACTACCCGCAGGTGGCTGTTGAGCATGTGGCTTTTCTGAACTGAGGAAAGAAGTGCTATAAGTGTGAAACACACACACAAAAAGTACCAAAAAAAAAAAAAAAGTAAAAGAACTTATTAATTTTTTGTAACTGTTACATGTCAAAATAACATTTTGGATTTATTGGGTTAGATGAAATATATTTTTAAAATTAATTTTACATTTAGTTTTACTTTTTTTTAATGTGGCTACTAGGAAATATAAAATCACATGCAGCTTCTGTTTGTAATTATATTTTGCTTCTATTTGGCTGGGTTCTTACAGACCAAACAAATTCAATTGGTCTGACTATGTTGGATGCTCCTGGGGTGCTCTGATGTACAGCCTCCTTACAATGGAATGGGCTGAGCAGTACAGAAGGTGGGGGGCTCCAAATCACATGGGTGGGAAGAGCATCCCATGGCCAGCATAGGAGCCATCATAGGGAGGAGTGGCTGCTGCCCAGACTCCTCCTGGCAATTCTCCCCTCCTCTCTGGCCCCCACTCGTCCCCTCCCTGATCTGCCCCACCCAGCTCAAGCCCTTTCCTGTCTGTGTCCCTTTCCTCCACATTTGATCCAATGGCACTGAGCAAGCCAAGAGACTCTACACCTCTATACCTGTACACAGATGGTTTCCTCTGCTCTTTTCCTCCTTCATCACCTGGCAAACACTAATTCATCTTTTCAGATCCACCTCAGCTGTCATCTACTCAGTGAGGCCTGTCCTCACGCCCACAAGAGCTTGATTCATCCTGCTCTTGACACCTGGTGCTGTTTATATGGCTGCACCTATGTATGACACAAGGTGCTATCTGCTGACTATATGGTAAGAGCCTCAAAGGTGAGGACAAAACACCACCCATCTTGTTCTCTTTAGGTCCCTAAAAAGATGCCAAGACCAGACTATAAAGGGCAATGGGTACCAGGGACTACATTTTACTTTCAGGAAGAAGTATGCCTTAATGAAAAGAATGTTTTAAAGGCAATTCCTCTGGTGGTTATTTCCCTCAGGGATTAATGTGAAGAACTTGGAAGCAGGAACCCAATTAGACTGTGACTACACTGGACCAAGGTGAATTCAGTACTGATATCATGCTTGTCATGTGCTGTGAATTGACCCACATTCTTTATGGAGTATATTAACATTGAATTCTTGCAACAACCCAATTATTGAAATAGTACTATTTTGCAAATGAGGAAACAGGCACAGAGAAGTTAAGTAGCTTTCTCAAAGCTAGTAAGTGACAGAGCCAGGATGTGCACCCAGCAGTCAGCTTTCAGAGTCCATGTTCTTTAGCTGCAGTGGGATCGGTAGGAAAGAGCTCCTGGGGCCTAGCACAGGAGGCGCAGGGCAGGGTACAGGAGTGGGAAACTGGGGGGACAATGTGAGTGATGGCTCTTCTGCTGTAGAAGAACTAGGAGGAGGAGCCAATCCAATGAGGAATCCTTTGGGCCAAAGAAACATCACATTTACGTGTTAAGCTTTGTTACTTTTATCTTCTAAGACTGAATGTGTGCAGCTCGGATAATACAGAGGCAATCTGTTCTGGGAGAAAAAATGAAGGTGTTGTGAGCACTTTAAATTCAGGAGCATATAACTGGGAACTTCTAGACTTAAAAAAAACGACTAAAAGTAAGAATCAAGACAAAGCTCTTCTTTCCAAAGAATTTGGACATTGAACTTTTTTCTTCTTTATGTAAAATACAAAAAAAAAAAAACCCTAAACATAGATAATTCCATTTAGCTACAGATGGCAGCTGTGACTGAGGGAAAGGGCATCAAGGAAGGCAGCGTATGGGGAGCCACCACACACATCCCCTCCCTGCTTGCTGGGGGCTCCACGGTCCCAGGAGCCACTGCTGAGGCCACACCTCCTCCCCTTGACTCACTTTTTGCATCTATGAGCCGCTCCCGGGGTGCGGTGTCAGAGGAGGAGAGCTGCTCCTTCACTTTGGCGATATCTTTAGGGTGCAGGTAGTCAAACAAACTCTGACCAATGAGATCATTCTGTGGGGATGAAATGTTAAAAAACGACAAGTCAACTGCAGTCGGAACAGTGAAGCAGCAAGTGCTCAGCGTCTGCAAATCTTCTGTCTTTATTTTGTATTTTTAAGCATGACAATCTCAAATGTTTCCTACATACGCATGAAAATATGTCAGCATCAGGAGGCTGATTTTGACAACCTGTGAGGGAAAAGGTTCAATTATATAAACAATTTCATGCTCCTCTGAGACAAGACTCTTGTGGCTGTATATATTCTTTTAAACTTATTTTCAAGTTCTCAATAAGACGTCAGGAGGGGGAATGGAGGCCATGGGCTTTGACACTAGTTCTGATATTAAGCTTCTGTTCTTAAGCAAGTTAGGTCACTTTATACCTTAGTCACCTATGTGTTAACAGACATAATAAAACTTCCTCCATACCTGTGCTCTAAGACTAGAAAGAACAAAACATTTTGGAAAAGGTAAATTTACATAAATCTGAATTTATTTAAATGCCATTTTTATCCAATTCTGCCTATGGAACTTCCATACAAATACCAGTGTGTGAATAAGTGAATGGATGAATGAACAAAAGTTGTAAAGACATAACAGGTGAAAAGCTTGGTTATAGAAGCTTCCATATGTTACTCTTATTTGATCATACAACCAACCATAAAAGATTGGTTTATTATAATTAATTTTTAGAGGAAGCTGAAGCTCAGCAGAGCAAACATCATGGCAAACAGTATGGGGTGGGTTTCCAAGTTATTCTCAGGTATCAAATTACCTGCCTTTCTCCCTTGACAGCCAGCCTTGCTTCCCACCCTAGTCTACAGTTGTGGGATATTTATTTTGCAGCAATAAGAAAGCTATAAAGCTGTTAATCAGATCAGTGTAAGCCTTTCTGCTGGGGGAAATAAGTTTAAATCCATTTTAAGTTGAGAATTTTCTGGAAGAAGAATTTCACATGTGGCCTATATACTTTTAATTATTCTGAAAAAATGGGGTGGCATTTCTGTGTGGTTGCCCACCACTAATAGGAGTGTGAAAAATACCTGGCTGTAGTTGAGGATCTTGAAGACAGACTCTGAGACAAAGAGTATCTTCCCTCGGTCACATCCTACGACAAACAAAAATCCATCTGCTGCCTAATCAGGAGAAATGGATAATCAATTTATCACACTTCGGGATACATGTTTTGTACTCACTTTGAGAGCAAATCAAGGATTTGTTTTCTAAGTGTCCAAGGCACAGGAACCCTCACTGATAGTGTCACTCACTGGTATCCTAAGAAGAGGATGCTTAAAACAAAGGCTTTATGAGAACAGTAAGATTCTCTGCAATTCAAACATATTGTCATCTAATGACTTAAAGAAAAAGTTCAATTAAACTAAGTTCTGTTTCAACAGAATGCGGCTTAAGAATCTTCTCTTTATTGAATGATAGTCCAGAGAAATTATATTCCATCGCTCCAATTATAACAACTCTATAGAGAACCACAGATTGCAAGGACCCTTTGAGATGAGAATCCCCTCTCCAGTAGCTCAGCCACCATCTGCCCTCAACTTGAACATCTTCTTTGACTGGGAGCTCTCCAGAACTGTGGTTTCCAACATTGGGAGTAGTGGTTTTGTTTTCATTTTTAGGCTGATGTTCTGGCAAGGGACTAGATCACTAGTATTTTTTTTAACCCCCATCCCATGATTCATTTGAATGTACACAAGATTGGAAACTACTGCCCTCAGATATTATTCCTCAAGCCAGAACTGGGCCATTTGTATTCTAAGTGAGACAAGAAAAGCAAAGCAAAAATTTCCCATTAGATTCTTCTTATTCTTTCTTTAAGCTTAAATACAGGTAAAAATCTACGATGCCAACAAAGACAGGTACAGAAAAATGCTGTTCTTTCTATAAAAGAATGTAGTTTAATTCAAAGAACTAGGAAATGAATTCATGCTCCAGGAAGTAAAAGAACAGTGTGGGCTAGAAGGAGGGAGTGAAAGGGGAACAAAATCACTCTTGCCAGGAAAGCCTGCCAGGCCACCCAGCCAGAGGACTTTGGGGAGGATCCTTTCCTAAGTTAGGTCCCTAAGCTGACCCAGGGGCAAAGGATGACAGTAAAGGGAAAGTAACTTTCCAAGCACCATCTGCTGGAAGCCTCATTCTCTCAAAAAAAATAGGATATTAATAACTTCCTTATTCGTCTTGCAGACAATCTGGTATCTCACAGAAGGGCTTTCATTGATGTGGTGATTTAGTACAAAAGGAGTCTGGGAAGAAGGTGACTAAGACATCCTGGTGGGAATGCTGGGTAGTCAGACCTGAACTAAGACACCAGCAAAGAGGCTTTCAACACATCTAGGGAACAGCAAGTAGGTTGTGAAGGCCAGTGACTGCAGTCCATGCAGGGGAGGCTCCATGCAGTCCCACTCTGCGGCTCTCCAGCAAATAGACCCCAGGTGAAAGAGTTGAGCCCCAGGAGACAGCTGAAGAGCAGGGGTTGGGAGAACACTACTAGTACCAAGGGCCATAAGGACAGTCAGGGCAGGCTTCTTCTTGGGGAAAATGGAACTAGTGACTAAGTGGCACAGAGGCCCTGGTAGCGTCTGCCTCATTTTCAAAGCCTGGGGAACTAGGGTATCTAGATCTAGCTGATCAGGCTGACTGACCCCTGACACACAGTTTGTTAAAGATTTTATTTTATTTTTTTTGGATACCGGGGATTAAACTCAGGGGTACTCCTGACCACTGAGCCACATCCCCAGCCCTATTTTTTGTTTTATGTAGAGACAGGGTCTCACTGAGTTGCTTAGCACCTCACTGTTGCTGAGGCTGGCTTTGAACTCGTGATTCTCCTGTCTCAGCCTCCCAAAGTGCCGGGATTACAGGCATGCGCCACCACACCCGGCTTTGTTAAAGATATTTTGAAAGCACTTGATAAAATGAGTGGTTAGTCGGATTTGCACAAATGAGGAAATGTGGAAGTCTACTACCTGCTGACTAATGGTCTGAACATCACTTCAGTGGAGGCTGCCTTCTGTGGAGTAAATTCCTGGCAACTGAACACCTGGAAGTGTGAAGGAGTTGGACAGTATTTCATAGCCACTGATATATGCCAAAGAGGTGAGACAAGCTTCACCAGGGAAGACAGACCCCATCAGTGCTATACAAAACAGAGGAGTAAAAGAATAAGCCCAAGGAGGTGCTTAGCTTGAATAGGATTATAATCCTGGTTCTAGACCCTGATTCATGCAAGCATCTAATAGGAAATTATTTTTAAAAGCAGCAACAAAAACTTATTAAACATGTGACATTTCAAAAGGAACATGAGATGTATCCATATATACACACATTTTTTTGCCCTAAAAAATTTCAAATTCCTAGTATGCTACTCAGGGCTATTGACATAATTTGTGGGGTCCCATACAAAGTAAAAATGCAGATATCCTTGTTCAAAAAATCAAGCTTTTCAAGATGGGTGACAGAGCATTCAAGCAAGCAGGGGTCCTGGGTGACTGCATAGGTCATATGTCTATGAAGCTAGCTTGGACAGCAGCTCCAGAGATGCTCAAACCTAATTTTTACTTCAGTGAAAACCTCCCTGAGAACAAAGACAGCTTTATGGAAAGGACAAGGAGATGGGGGTGAGTTGGATATCTGAATAACTGTGTCCTGGGGGGAGTAGCCAAAGAACCATCACTCACTTGCCAGGAAACCTGAGTCCCACCTGAAGTGTTTCTCATTGATTTGGGTTCCTGGCACAGTACCATATATCCAGCAAGATACAAAAATGCTTGTTGAATTGGTGGATAAATGAGCATTAAGGGCACAGAGACATGCCTAGCACATCTACATGTCACATAAAGATTCAAAGGATTGCTAATGACAAGCTGCATTATGTAGCCATCCAAAAAATATAATGCGACTGAGATAAAAGAGAAGTCCTAAGTTCAGAAACACAAACTGCATCTGTACAAGATGTAAAAAGCCTCACCTAACATTATTTCATATACAAAAGATCTGGGAAGGAGCAGCATGAAGCTGCCCAAAATGTAGCACTAGTAAGATGACTCCTACAGCCCCGCTCAGTCTCAGGCCAACCAGGTCACAGCCTAAATGATGAACTGGATTGTGTAAGCCACTCATGCAGGGAAATCTAGCAAATGAATGTGGCTTTGGAAAGTGGTGTGGAAAATACTTTTGGCAAAAACAATTACTGTTGCCACCTCCTTCTCTCTGCTTAGCTCCATCATGGATGCTAGGGAATCTGTATACTTGCTTCTGCACCCTGTCCTACAGCTAGGGGTGACTAAGTGACATTTCTAGATAAGCAGAACTCTAGGAAGGCATATCCTTTCCTGATAAAAAGGAAAGACAGCCTGAAGCCTCCCCCACCCAGGAAAGAGCCTGGTTCCTACTGACCTCAAAAACCAACACAGCAACCCCACGCCTACGTGGAACCACTTATATTTGAGAAACAAATCTCTATTTATTCATCATGTCCACTGTTCTTTGCAGCTGAAAGCTTTCCTGCTTAATAGAGCATATCAGGAGGGGGTGAAGAGAGAATACCAGGATGTGCTATGGGCCAGACTTACAGAGCACCTGAAGCTAGGTTGAGTTGAAAATGGATAGCAATGATGCAAAGATCAGTTGGGTTACCCTCTATCCAGGGACTTTGCAAACTTCTGCTGAAAGATAGGGGATAATCTACTGTCATACCACCCAGAATGCACCTGATTGCATCTGAAAGACAGAGTCCAGGATGCTGTAGGTGGCTGGATGGGTAAGGCTGGTCCTGGCTGTGTGTAAGAAAGAGGCAGACATCCTTCCTTTTACTTAACATTTTTTCTATTTCCCATTTTACAGTATGTAAGAGGACATGTCTCTGAACTGTTTCTTTCCCTTCAATTTTCAAGTTAATCTTACTCTCTCTCGCAATATGCCCTGGAGTTTGCACAGACCTCATCCTGCAAGGAAGCCAGCAAATCCCCATGGCACCATTTCAATCATCTCTGTGCAGAGACTAAGCAAAACAGGGCACCAGAGTCAAGCAGAGGAAAGCACGTGCCTCTTTTCTTTTCTTCTTTGGCTGTTTTGTTGTGGTGGTCGATTCTGGTATAAAGATTTAGGTGGACCTTTTTGTGCCAGTGGTTAAGTCAGGAGAAGAGAAAATTTCCATTGTCATCAGTTTTGGTCTCCTTTCTAAAACCTTCATGCAGAAATGTGACTCTTATTCTCTACTATTTTTAACAAAATCCTGCCTCTTCTCAATTAAAATCACAGTAGCACAAACCTTCCACTTTTGCTTAAGCAATGTTAGAACAGAGGTGAGAGGTTCTGTGGAAGGAACATGAAATCTGCCCAAACAAGAGGGAGGTGGAGACCTGAGGAAGAAGGAGCCTAAAGAGCTCAGTGCTGACACACCAACTCCCCACATGCAGGCACTCACTCCAAATTTATAAAAATCAATGTTGTGGAAAATAATTCCATAATTATGACATACCCTGAGAATGAGGTGTTTCAATTCATCATCAGATAGAAAAGTTGGTTTATAGTTTGCTTCTGTATATGGATTGGTGGCACCTAGGGGGAGAAAAGAGAAAAGAGTTGGTAGACTTTACATTCAGATAACATCTCATTCTACTTCACTAACTCAAACCTTCTGAATGAAGCCTAGACCCAACCACCTAGGATTTACATTTGTCTTCTTTTTACGTCACTGAGACAGGGCTAGATCTGGTTTTAGACAGAATCTTACCATGCTAAAGAGTACGCCATTGGAAAGAGAACACTGGCCCACGTGAGCTTTAACAAGTGTGCTTTTCTTTTCTTTTCTTTTTTGGTACTGGAGACCGAACTCAGGGGCATTCAACTACTGAGCCACATCATCCCCAGCCCTATTTTGTATTTTATGTAGAGACAGGTTCTCACTGAGTTGCTTAGTGTCTCACCATTGCTGAGGCTGGCTTTGAACTCGCAATTCTCCTGTCTCAGCCTCCCTAAGTGCTGGGATTACAGGCTTGCGCCACCGCACCCAGCAAGTGTGCTTTTCTTATGGGAAAAACCAAGAGATAATAGGAGGACGTTAAAAATTTGCAAACTGATAGAGGCTCCTGGGAGGGTTCCCACCTCCCAAGCTCTATATTGGGGGGTTAACTATCAGTTCATTTAGTCACCACTCTAAATGTTCGTGGGCAACAGTCCAGTCGTCCAGGCCATGAGCAATGCACTGCAGAGCCTGAGTGTGTACTCCTCTTCCTGGGGGTAGTTAATGAGCTTGGCCACTGTCAGCACAGCTCTAGCTCCCAGGACTGAAAGGGGACAGGACTTGTGTTTAAAAGGCTATCAATCTGGTATTTTTGAGGAGAAAAATAACTGAGAAAATGCCCACAGTAAATGACTTGGAAGCTGCAGAACCATGAGTAAGATAGCAAAGGAATAAAGTGCAGCAGATCTATTATACCTTGAACTTTTCTACCTTTCCCTTCTAATTTAATTTAGTTTATAATAACCCATACCATCTTTGCTAAAATGAATTTTTGAATGCCATTCTTCAAGACTAAGATACAATATCCATCTTTAGGAATAATGATCAAAAAATCAGAAAGAAAAAAACCCAACTATTTCTTACTTCTGTTGGCCTCATCAAATATGAGATGGGACTCTTCTACCACACATGTCAGATATGACTGAGCACCCACTTTCCAATTTCATTTAATAGTCCAAGTCTAACTATGGAAAATTCCAGGAACAACATTCACTAAAATGTCTGATATATTTCAGATTCTCCTGTGGTTTGAATAAGTCACTTCCATTTTTCTGCCTCTGTTTTCTCACCCTCCCCACACTCAGCAAAGAAGGAAAATACTGCCTCCCTCACCAAGAGTCAATCTAGTTCGGAAAAATTCCAGGAAGATGAAAATATCATCAATGTTCATTCCTGACAATAAAACTCAGCAAGAACTATCTATCAACCAGTGACTCACTCTTCAAAGAAGTCATGATAAATGTTTCTCTTAAGAACTGAAACTGACTTTTCTGCATCACTGTGTGCACCCACATTTCTGATCTTTATAGGTGCAAGGGTGGAACCCAGCACATACACATATAAGATGGGACATCAGTGGTGCTCTCTGATATGCAGCAGCTCAGCAACATGTGCATACAGAGAGAGATATGCAAAGCTCACAGCTGAAGTCCTCTGAGGATATCTGACTGCAAAACTGCATCTCAGTACCCACATATGTTCAATAATTGCTTCATTTGGCATCATTATCTGTTGCCGAAAAGCAAAGGCACATTGCACAGGGCTACGTACTTGCAAGTAATCACCATTTGCATGAGGGACTCAGGATCGTTCTGGGTATTGTTTGTAGGTAAGGACATAAAGTACAATAAAGCCCAGGGTCTCACCTCTTAATGTTTTCATGTGCTGAACAGCCATCCTTAGCACGGTCAGTTTATCTAATTTCCTGGACATTGCATTGCACGTTGGTACCAAAGAAGCCAATTCATCGATAAAACTATTCATTTTATCCCGACGCCTCTTTTCAATCTGACTGTGAGCTTCCCTGAACAATATGAAAAATGATTTTTTATAAAACATACGCAAGCATCAAGGAAACGATGACAAAAATAAGTGAGTTGTAACTGTTCACATTGTTCATCTAACAGGTAAATTTAGAATTTGCAGAATTATTCAAATTATACCCCCAAATGGTTTCACTGTCACGTCAGAATTAGTTTTTTTTAGGCTTCTCTTATCCTTAGAATTAAGAAAAAAAATTTCCTCTCGTATTAAACTGAACTATTAATTTTTCCTCATTGCTTTTCCTCTCAGTCTCTATAAAACTGGATTTTGAGATGGGGTGGAAGGAAAGAGAACGGAGGTGGAGGTTTAACAGGGCCAAACACCCAGAACAGCCATAGCAAGTGCCCCATGTTCCCTAGTGGGTGCCTCTGAAGAGCCTGCTGTGTGGCCTGCAGAGGGCATCACTTCTTTCTTGTCAGACATGCATTGACTGAGTTACCTGGTACCAACACTGCTATCCTTGGATCAACCAGGACCCATCTAAGTGCAGTAGATGCTACACCAGTCCCCAAGCTTCTCTGAGGGATGTCACACTACTCCTTCCTGAGAGTGGCCACCCACCTTGGCAGAAAGACCTTTCCCTGCACTCCCTCTCCTGATATGTGCACCTGCCATTTGTGATTGTCCTAAGGAGGTGCATCAACAATGGAAATGTAGCTACAGAGGGTGGGACCTCCTACCCTCCTACTCCTATTACTTGGGAGTAGGTCTGATCTGTGAGGGAAAGGCTAGAAGTCTCAAGTTAGCCACTTTCTGCAGGCCCCTGGTTCTGTGTCATGATACAGCCTCAGATGGCCCTGGTACTGATGGCAGAGAAGCCTGAGGGCCTAATGTAAAGAGGTCAACAAATTCTGGAGGCAGGGAGGAGCAAGTTAGCAGACCTATTCAAGGGAGCAGGATGTGCCCCTGGTCTGGCCTTCAGATGCAATTTGCTGTGCCATAAGGGCCCCTGTCAAAGGCAGGGCACAGCCCAGGGATGGAGTCACTGAGTCATGTCTCCTCTGGAGGTCTCTCAGGTCAGGAAGGAGTAACCTGCTGAAAGTGGGAAAAATTAGCCTAGACTAATTTCCTGCTACCTCCAAAGTCCCCTTCAGGTCAAATATGCTTAGATGGCAACAAGTGAAGTCCAGCTCAGCCTGGAGGGAACAGAAAGCAGAAGACTACATCCAGCCAAGGCCCACTACCTCCTCTCCTTATCCCTTAGGATGTGATAGTGCCCAGAAGCACTCTGCAGATAGGGAGCAACCGCACAGAGCCTCCTCAGCTGCCCTCTATGCAGCTGGGACCAGGGCAGTCTAAACAAAACGAGGGCCCAAGCTCACCTTGCATTCTTGATCCTTCCCTGATGTTCTGTATATTCTAACCTAGAAAGAAAGAAAGTGAAAGATGGAAATGCAATTCCCTGCAGATGTGTGGCAAAGTTACACCTTTCCATTTCCTTCCTGTAGGATCCCCGGAATCTCTCCATAGACACATGAGGACTCCTGGTTGTTAGCCACGCTTGGGACTGGGGTGGAGGGAGTCAGTCTTGAACCCAGAGGCTCATGACCTTCTTGCTTATTTTCAATTGAGACAAGGTAGAATATGCCCCAAGTAATAGAATGTGTAATCGTGCAAAGAAAATGGCTATAAGGACACTAAAGTTCAAATTACTAGGTTCATGGTACCTTCCATGAGGGTCATCTTTGTCTGTGTCCATGCTTTCTCTGCAAAAACAAGAGGACGTGACTGCATGTTAATAAAGACGTACAGAATGGCTTCTGATCACAGCACAGAAGGCTCTCATTTATCCAGAAACCAAACAATTTGAGAGCTCAAATAGCTAGAGTATACATGAATGGTGTATAAGACAGAAAAACAAATTAAGTTGAACCTGCTGCAAAACCTACTCTGGCTTTTGACATTATCAAACAAAAGTCTCATCAATAGAGGTACATGTTAAGTATATTCTACCATATTCTGTTTCAAAATTGGGAATACATAGTGTTTATGGAAACTCTTAGCCAGAGTATCCAAGTGCCTATAACACTTATTCCCTAGTCATTCTGGATAAATGGAGCTTATTTCATTTGCAAAACATATCAAGCATCAAAGATATGTGTGCATATATATCTACTTGGTGTGGGGTAGGTGAGGAGGGAACTAATTAAACACCAACAAAGAAGTACTGAGCAGAGCCCCAGGCAGTGTTCCAAAGGCACTGCTACCAAATGTTCGGCTTTCAGCTAGGAGGGAACCCTAAGGCTTGAGGAGTTGAGATACAGGGGAGTGTGGAACCTAGGATCACAACAGGGATCTGCCTCACTTTCTCAGACTCCAGAAATCCAAGTTTCATGGCATCTTGTGGTTCAATAAAAATAGACTGCAATTCCCTGAGGGAAGAGTTCCAAACTTGACTGGGGGTCAGCTTGCACCTTCTCCGACCCATACATTTATCCAGAGGGCACTGACCATCAGTTGGGTTTCTCTTCTTTCTCCTTTGCCCCATAAAGAAGTAGGGATTATGACCCTCCTAACAATGTGAACTAGTCTTAGGAGTGCTGGGTCCCATTCAAGGGCATTCTAGAAGAGTGGTTCCCAGCAAGTGCCCTGTGTCCCTTACAGGCAAAGTTACTCCAGAGGTCTTAGGGCTCAGAGGAAATCACACAGGCCTCATCAGAAAACAAGCCCCCTCCTTTCCCCTGAAATTGTACGTGTCACCCAGGCCAGGCTGACTGTCTCAGATGAGGAGACGATCATGGTCTTAGCGTAGGAAAAGAGCAGGGAAAGGGATGTGGTTGCTTAAGTGACTGAGTCTCCATGAATGACAGCAGGTTTGCAAATGGGGGTCCAGGAGGAAAACCTGAAGGGTATTGGGTGGTGGCAAGGTTGGAAATCATAGGTCCAGGTAACAGAGGTCTTAGAACATGTCAGTGGCTCCATTGGCACTTGCCTGAGACAAAGGGCTCACGAAAAATGTCCCAGTCTCTGTTGGGGAGTTAATGCTACAGAAGAATCCCCTCAGTCCTCACACCCACTCTCCATCCCCTGGGCGTTGACTCTCTTAATGATCTGGGATAACTTACATATTAATCATAGCATCTCCTAGTGGGCATCTGACCTCCAGCCATTGTGCTCCCCAAATTCGACCTGTAAACTTCAGCAGAAAGGACATCTGCTGTAGGGGGGACACCTCCTTGGAGATTTTCCCTCATTAAACAAAAGAAAATCTCTTAAGTGGACATTTGGGTAAGATCCCACGCAGTTGCCTCAGCAAAATGTAATGTGCCTTTGAATGTTCTATGCTGCCTTCCTCCCTAGGAGTTCATACAGATGCAGAAGAGTGGACGGAGAGTGGGAAAATTTACTTACTCAAAAGAAAAGTCATCAAGTCTAAAAAGAAACAGAAATACTATTTAACATAACAGGTACATACTAATTAAAATAATGTTTAGGGACAATGTCAATGTTCCTATGCTGTTTGCAGAGATGACCTCCACTCATCCATTCCACACACATTAATTAAGCACCTGATACTTGCTATCTTCCTCAAGAGAGGCCTTGGGGGATCTCTCTTTGAAACTCTTTATATTACATCCACAGACTCAGCCCCCCTGCTCGAAGGAGCAAAGGAAGAGGAGGAAAGCAGTAAAAGGCAGAATTTAGTAAGAAGACTGTTCTTTTTTCCTTAGTGTAGAATAATCTGGGCACGAGAGGGGGATGTAGACACCTCAGCAGTGCCAGAGCCTCTCTCCTTGCTTGCAGTCCAGGAGAATATAAAGCTCAAACCAACTGCGCAGCACTAGAGTTGGACCTTTCCTTCCCGTCCCTTCTCCCAAGAGAAATGGTAGCTGGCCCTAGAATCTCCACACCCATCCACTGATGCCAAGTGTAGCAAGAGGAAGATGAGCCCCAAAGGCCTTACTGGTAGTCAGTGGAGCTGCCTTTTCGCTTGCGGTTGCAATCCACACCACTGGTGCCAAGGGAGCTGGAGAGCAGGTCGGTGGGGCCCGGGGACATGAAGTCACTGATTGTCGAGGAAATGTCCATTCTCTGGTCCGCCATTGGAAGCTCTGAAATAGTTACAAGGGGGCATTGATGTCAATGTGGTGGAGGTCCTAGATGGCGGTGAAAGGCACCAGCGCTGGTTTCTAGCACTAACATATCTCACCCAGTCCGCCCAGGACTGCACATGGCAGAATGGAAAGATCATCTAATTTATTTCAAAAGTTTTTTTAGGTAACTTAGGCCCATCTGCTCATTTTTCTGGTGAAGACAAGCTAAGTGACTTCTCTAGGTCCTGTGCTGGGACATGGAAGAACTATGCCAGAAATCGGGGCTTAGGAGACAACCTGTGTCCCATATGTCCTCTGACACTCCTCACTTTATTTCCTTTTATTGATCATAAACATATGATCAATATAACAAATAAACATGATTTACTTGTTATCTTTGTGTTTTTATTATGACTTGCAAAAATTATAGGAAAGCAAAAAATACAATAAAATTATAAAATCCTACTTGGGAGTCAAGAAAATATGGTCCTTCTCTATCCTTAGTATAGGCATTCTGTCCTGTCTCCCTCAATGTCCTTTTATACCCACCCTTCCCTTGCATAATAAAATATAGATATCATAAAGAATATGCAAAATATTTTGAGAATTTGTATTTTATAAGCAAAAAGTAAGCTGGCCCACAAAAGAGTCTGACAAGTACCTTCTAAGGGACTCCAACTCCAGACCCAGTTAAAGAGGCTGTGCCCTGCAGGCAGTCAGGGCTCTCAGCTCCAGGGGATCTGACTGGAGCTGTCACTCCCTCCCTGCGGGCCCAAGTTCCCTCATCTGCAAAACAAGAAGATAAATGTGAGCAGCGGCCTCCACTACCACTGTGATACCAGAGGGTTAGTCAACTAGTCCCTTCTGGTTAGGCTTGCCGATTTTTCACTTTTACAAGCACTGCAGAGTACACATCTCTGTGCACATCTCTCTTAGAATAACTTCATAAAAGAGGGGCTGACAGGCCAAAAAGGTATCTACATTGTACATTGTGGAACACACTGAAACCCTGAACTCCTGGAAAGCTCTAATAATTTCTATCCCCAAAAAGCTCTTGCCAACTTGAAAGGGGGGAGGCCATTGTGTTTACTTGTCCTATGTTTATAGATATTTCTGTCTTCCCTTGTGTCTACTCATGCTCCATTGCTTTACCATGACAGCATTCTACCCCATTTTTGCCTGCACCCCTGGACATGGCAAGAGAAAATGTACATCTCAGAGACCTGCAGGGTTGTTAGCCATCTTTCACTCCCCTGACCATTCTCCCCCTCTGCTATCAAGGACTTCATACTTTCTCTTCTTTCTTCAAACTTCCAACATCTCCCTGGTTCCCACTGTAGGCCCACAGCTTTTCTTTTTTCTTTCCTTTTTTTTTTTTTGGCAGTGCTGAGACCCAGGGCAAAACAGGCCAGCATTCTACCACTGAGCTACACTCTGAGTCCTGATAGCTTTGCTTCTTATTTAACTGAGAAAAGATGCCAGGACCACATGCATCAGCCACCCTAGATGCTTGTGTTGAGGATCCCTTTCACTTACTTATTACCTGAAGTTACAGCTCTTAACCCTCAGAGCCAGCCTGGGAGGAGCAAGGGGCTGCTGAATTTGTCGGTCACCTCAAAGCGATTTTCATGTTTTTGCAATTTCCTCTTAGGCAGTCAACTTCTTCCAAAAACCTACAGGGACAACCACAGGAAAAGAAAACCCAGACAGGTCACTTTGGGGTAAATGAATTTGAAAATTAGCTCAGGGAGTCAGGAAAGCTAGCTCATGACACCTAGTTCCGGGGAGGACGTCAGGACAGGCTCACTGTCCTATCACCACACTCCAGCTGCACTCGCCAGCCAGTTACATGGCCATCTTTCAGCTCTCTGTTAAACCTAAGCTGAGAACACATGAAGGCATCTGGCAGGAGACATTTTCTGTGAAAAATCAATGCCTTCTAAGTACTAAAATGGATTCTTGGACATGTTCTTAAGGGAAGGAAGGTAATTGAGCTTTATTATTTCTCCTATTGAGTTAAGTAATAATAGCAAACACTAGAGTGTTCTTTTGCATCAGGTACCATCCTTATTGTCTTATGTGGATTAATTCACTTCAGTCACTGAAAGTCACTGAGGAGGTAGCTACTATGGTTTTCTCCATTTTAAAAAGAAGAGACTGAGGCACAGAGAGGTAAAGAAACTAGCCAAGCTCACACAGCTGGGAATGGCGGGCTTCCAGAAGCTATCTTCACTGCTAAAGAAATTGTTCAGCATTTGCATTAGAGAAGGCAGTCACCTGAACCCAAGACCAGGAACAATGGGAAATGACAGAAAACAGTAAGCCACAAAAGATGCCGCAAGGCCAGTACCTAAAACTAATGGCAGGGAGCCAGCCGAGACATTTAAGAAAATGTCCATGAACCTCAAGCCTGTCTGGTACACATGAAGGTAACAGAGAAAGGAATCCTACAAAGGGCTTAGGTTAGCCAAGTAGCAGTGCTGCCCTTCATCCTCCCTTGCAGAACAAGGGGCCTCCCTGCTGCCCTCTGACCTACACAACAGATTCCTGTGTCTGGCAAGAACTGACCTGGAAGGAAGAAAGTGCCTCCTAGTCGTCGCCATCCCCGCCCCCCTCGATCCAGCCCTGCTCTGCCTGAAGAAAGCAAAATGTAGACTTTAAATGGGACTTTCCTGACCTTCTGAAGCAAACATTTTGGCATTTCACTTTCTGCCAGCTAATTTTACAGTCTTCTGAGGATGATCTTTGTCTTGATCACTACTGGATCTTCAAATGGACTAGAACTAGGAAGAGAACTGTTTCTGTCTTCCTGATTTAGTCTTCTTTGCAATCTGATTCAGAATCTTTCAGCCGAACTCTGCTGACTCCAGTCTAGACATGTGCAAATAACATGACGTGAAATTGTGGACTTTTAGTCCCCAAGCCTCAGTTGGTAAAGAAGGGGCAAACATACAAAGTCCCCAAGCTTCATGTGTGCAATTCCATCTCAGTCTCATTCCCTGTCCAAGTGGTACGCTATCCCCAGTCCCCAAATCAGCTACCCAGCCCCTCACTGGGCATCCTCCTCCTCCCTCCCACACCCAGAGCCCCACAGCCCTCCAAGGGATGGTCCGGCCACCTCCCTCCATCCTGTCACAGCACCAGCTCCGCCTACTGTGTTCAGAGACAGGACACCCTCCCCCTTACTTAGAACATTTCAGTGGCCTAATGCTCCTTCTCAGGCCTTCCAGATAAATCCCAAGGTTCCCAGCAGGAACCTTCAGGCCTTGCTCAGTCTGCAGCCCACCTTCCCTTGCCGCCCAAGCCCAGCCACACTGAGACAGCGAGGTTCGCAGGGGCACTGGTCTCTGTCTCTAGGCTGCAATTTTTGTGGGTGTGGCTCCCTTTAGCTACCCTGTCACTGGTGAACTTGTTTTCTTTCACTTCTCTCTTGGCAGAGGGTTCCGAAAGAATCTCCTATAGCAGGATCCTAGTTACAGGAGCCTGCCCACCCCAGATCGCAGCCTCACTCCAAGAACAGTCAGTCACTGAATACGCGTGTTCCTCGTCCCCTCCCCTACTTCCCTGAAATTCAGATGAATGTTCTAAGTGTCCAGCACCAAACTCCACATGCAATGTCTTACTTTGGTCAATTTTTTCAATTCTCAAATTTACTTTATAGATATTACAAGAATAAATGCTAATACAGGTTTTGGCACTATCTGTACAAAACAAAAGTCAAGAAGGTCTTTCTTATGTGCCAAATCAAGGTGAGGAGGCTGAACCCACTGTGACATTTGGCATTCCCTTTGGAAAATTCTTCCCCTTCAAGAAGGTGTTCTTAGATGTAAGAATAATAATTAAAACAAGGTAGGCATGGTGACACATGCCTATAATCTCACCTAATTGGGAGGCTGAGGCAGTAGGATTCCAAATTGGAGGCCAGCCTGGGCAACTTAGACCTGTCTCAAAATAAAAATTTTTGAAAATGTTTGGGGATATAGCTCAGAGGCAGAGTGCTTGCCTAGCGCAGGAGGCTCTGGGTTCAATTCCTAGCACTGTAAACAAAACAAGCAAAAGCCCCCCAGCTGTACTTTCAAAAAGAGATTTGAGTCAAGGAGAGGGCTCCAGAAGCATTAGGTGCTTGTGAGAGGGAGCCCTGCTGGAAGTGGGCTCAGAGCCACCATGGTGCAGCAGTAAAAATAGCATAAGGTAAGGACACTCTTAGGAGAGCCTGCCTGTGGCCAGCAGCCACATGTGTGCCCACTTCTGAGTCAGAGATTCCCAAAGGTGTTGGGAGGGCAGGTGGTGAGTCTGGACAGCTGGAGAAAGCAGGGCCAAAGGGCCTTGTGCTGTGCCTGGGAAGACAGGGGTGGGGGGGTGTCACCCTCTCTCACCTCAGCCCCTGCTCCTCTAAGCACAGGGAAGGGATCTCAGGGATCCACCCCAAAGAGCAGGAAGCTGGAGGAGGAGTTACAGCCCATCTGCCCCTGTAGAGATGTCACAGCTGCTCAGAAGTGCATGGCAAGGGTGTCACCCACTAGTAGGCACCAAAAGGAGACATGGCTATTCCTCTGAGCAAGGGAGGGTAAGGCTGTCCCTTAAGAAACCCACCCCACCATCTCTAGGAAGATGACCACATCCAAGACGTTCAATCCAGAGCAGACAACTCTCTCTTTTCCCGAGTCCCTGGTCCAGCACCCCAGGAGGCTGAAGGAAGAGAAAGGGGCCCCAGCCAACCACCTTCATGTTCATGCAATTAGCTGCCCCATCTTGTGGAAAGATTCTGTGCTGTGCCCTTGTGGGGGGCCCAGCCACACGGCATCTGCTCTGACCAGTGAATGTGAGAAGAAGTGACAGCCTCATGAGACAAATAGTTTCTTGGGCAGAGGCCCCGCTGGCAGCCAAGCTCCTGGGCAGACAGTAATGCAAGGAACATATAAACCTTTGCTACCGTAAACCACCACCATGTTGAGGTTGCCTATTACGAGGGTGACTGCTATGGCTTGAATGTGTTCCCCAAACTTCATGTACTGGAAATTTAATCTCCAATGCAGCAGTGTGGGGAGGTGGGGCCTGGTAGGAGACGACCAGGTCACTGCCCTCACAAGTGGGTTAGTTACCACAACAGTGGGCTTGTTTTAAAAGTCAATTCAGCCCCCTCTTGCTCTCTTGCCCTTCGGCATTCCACCGTGGAAAGACATAAAATAAAGGCCCTCACCACATGCTAGCACCTTGCTATCAGACTTCCCAGCCTCCAGAGCTATGAGAAACAAATTTCTTTTCTTTATAAATTACCCAGTCTGTGGTATTTGGCTAGAGCATAGCAAATGGATGAAGACAGTGATCAACTTGTTTGCCTCAGATCTTCCTATTTGAGCACTAAAAGTCTGCCCCAGGTAATCCTTCTGTCCCAAAAAACTGGAACAGTTGGTCACTTAGTTATAACTGCTGTATGATTCTTTGTAAAGTAGCTGACACACGTGGAAAGAAGGAAATAAAGACTAGGAAAACAAGGCCAGATCAAGCCTGATTTGGGAGGAAGATGTTATAGTTTGGATGTGAAGTGTCCCCCAAAAGCTCATTGTGAAACAGTGCAAGAAGGTTTAGAGGAGATATAATTAGGTTATGAGAGCCTTAATCTAGTCAGTGAATTAATCCCCTAATGGAGATTAACTGAGTGGTAACTGAAGGTGGGTAGGGCATGGCTGGAGGAGGTGGGTCACTGGGGGTGTGGCTTTGGAGTATATATTTTGTATCTGGTGAGCGGAGTCTTTCTCTCTACTTTCTGATCATCATGTGAGCTGCTTTCCTCCACCACACTCTTTGACCATGAGGTTCAGCCTCACCTTGAGCCCTGAGGAATGGAACCAGTTGTCTATGGACAGACCTCTGAAACTGTTAGACTCCAAATAAACTTTTCCTCCTAAAATTGTTCTCGTCAGGTCTGCAGCGAAAAAGCTCACTGAAATGGAGGGCTTTCCACTGAACAATCTGTTTGTTTACTGTGTCCTTACCCCCACTTTCCAGATGAGGAAACAAGAACCGAAGAGAGAGTTATCTTGCTTAAAATGGCACAAGTGGATGGAAACCCTGATGTGTTTGGCTTCACTCCTGATGCTCCTGACCATCATGCTACTACTGATTCTGTCTCCAAAAACCACCCCCCAAAGTAAAATACAAACGCAAAAGCAAAATAAACACTAAAAGCCAGCATTCCCGGGGAAGAAATGAGGGGAAGTTGTAAGAAGAAGAAATCCAGGTTCCAGAAAACTGCAGGAACTGAGCAAATGAGTTTTCCTGAGCTGGCTGCAGCCAGGCAAAGATGGAAATACTCAGCCCTCACTATGTGAGACAAGGAAGTTCATCAGTTCATCAGCACAGAACTGAGCAAGTCATGGTGTCTGTCAAGAGGTTCTTGCTATGGGACCTGAGCAATGCTGTGCCACCTGACTCCAGGCAAACAAGCTCTGTGAAAGAAAAAAAAGTTCCTCTCTTTTTAAAACGGGACCCAAATGGAAGCCCAACTCCTCTTCTCCCCCGCAGTGTGACAGTTAGATGGAGTCCTATTAAGACACTGTATGCAGCCTCATGATGTCACTAGGGTGGCAGCTTTCAGAGATGTGGTTTCATAACAGGGCATGGCTTAGGGAAATGTGATTAATGGTAAATCGACAGTGTGACTACCCTGTCTGGTCTACTGCTCCACAAACCCCAGGGTGCAGGACATGCTCTGGAAGTGCTTTCTTCTTCCTGACCACAGAGCCAGCAGATGCCCTAGTCACATTCTTTCCAGCACAGGGAAGGCTTGCAGAGGGAATGAAGGCTGAGCTGCTCTCATCTGTTTAGATGGTGGTGGCCTTTGAGCAGAGGCAGAAGGCTGATAGGGTTCTGTCCCCTTTTCAAGTCCCTCTTGATGCTCCACTGGGGGGTTTAGTTGTCTTGCTTTGCAGAACATGGATGTTGAGAACCTTCACCAGATGTCCTGAGTTTGTACCAGGATCAGCAGAAGTAGCAATGGGGACCCAGGGATAAACCCACAGTCCGTAAGTTCAAGATGGCCTCAATGCCACCGGAAAGATGGAGGTTTAAAAAACACGTGACAGCATGGGCAAGACAACAGGCAGGGCTGTATCACTGTAAGGACACACTGCCCCACTCCAGCAGGGACCTGTACATACTTAAGTGGCAGAGATCTGTTGGGCCATTATGACAACTTTCCAGCAGGTGGCAGTCAAGGGTCTTGAGAAAGGAGTGCTTTTTCCTAGCTGTGGGGCATGTGCAAGAACCATGAGCAGAATAGATGAGGAAATCATGAGCTTACTGGCTGGCATGTGTGTGTGCTGGAGGGCAGCAGTGGAAGTGGAAGGGACCAGGGAGAAGACGAACCTGGGATCAGGTGTTGCAGGTGTTTGCCTGATGGACTGGAGGGATGTCAGGAGAGTATCTGAGCAGAGGAGGGCTGTGAAGCACTGACTGTCAGGGCTTAGGGGACAGCTCTATTTGTGGTACTTCTATACCCAATCCTACGGGTAGCTCGAGGTGCTTGGGGACCCTGAAATCAAACAGACAAAAGACTGCATTTGGGGTTATAGGATTTGGCTGGATGGTTGGGATCTCACAGGGTTTGTGAATCTGGGCACACTGTGAATCAAACAATGCAGTTGATGGAGGAGAGGCCAGAGTTCCAGGCTCAGACAGCCACAGAGGGTAGATGGAGACTCAGAAGTCTAATGAAGAATTACAAAATAGGCTAGGCACGGGTGTGGGAGTGGCCTACATTCCACCGACAGCTAAGCATCCACCCACACTGAAGGCAGAGCAGACACAATGGTCCTAATAGAAGCAACTGCGTGGACATCAAATCAAGTAGATGACAGGTTTGATGAAAAGGACCTCAGAGTGACATGGAGCCTCAAGAACCACCAACTCCCCTTAAAACATCCATGAACCATCTAAAACAAGCAATGATACTGCTTAGTGCTTTTATGGTCCAGCCAACAGTGGTTGAAGGCATGCTGATGGGAGATGATGGTTAGTTTTCAAATCCTGACTCCACCAGGCATTCAAATCTTAGGTCCAACATGCACCAGCAGTGTGACATTGGGCACAGCACCCAGCCTCTGACCAGTACAGTAAGGATGATAACATTACCAGCCTCAAGTGATGGTGGACAGTGAGACATAACAGTGTTTAGCATGACAACTAGCATATGATAAGCCCTCTGTAAGTGGGAACTGTTAT
Organism: Geosciurus inauris; assembly: GCA_004024805.1. Lineage (NCBI taxonomy): Eukaryota > Metazoa > Chordata > Mammalia > Rodentia > Sciuridae > Geosciurus > Geosciurus inauris. The sequence goes on from PVHX01007877.1 coordinate 52,733, forward strand.
AATTTTATCATTAACCATCACAACAGCTTTGTAAGATAGCTAATGTTATTGCTCCTGTTTTACTGATGAGGAAACGAAGCCTGAAAGGAGAAGTTAACTTTACCAGAACTGATGATTTTCTGGCATTTTGAAGATTTAAGCCCAGGTCAGTCCTAAATAAAACCATACTTTTCCACTATATGGCCAACTCTAGGGTTTTCAAACTTCTTCAAACCAGTGCTTGCCAAACGTCTGCCCTGGAACACTAATTCCCTGGGAATTAATGACAGGTGGGCTGGGAAGAAGCAGAGGCCTAAGTACCAGGAAAGCTAGATTAAATAGTCAGGTTCCTTTTCTGCAGGGCTTCTTGGACCTTTAAAAACGACTCGTGGAGCGGGGCATCCAGGGACGGTGGAGCCTCTCATTCCCCAAGTATAAGCATACACAGCATTTTCTAATCTAACGGCCAAGGGATCCATGTGGCACACTGGAGAGGAACTCCACTGTACAAAATCATTCAGGATTAGTCTTCTCTTCTGGGACCCTGCCTGCCTCTCCCTGCTGATGTCTTCACCAGAAGGTTCTATTTATCAGTCTCTTGGCTCCTCTGAAGCAGCCCAAGCTCTGAGGTTCCTGTCCCACTTTTCTCATGAAGGGTCTCTGCCTGATGTTTGCTCTTGGGTCAGGTGTCGCCCCTGCCTCTCGGCACCTTATATACTCAGCACATTCCCCAGGCATCAGAACCAGGACCGTCTCTAAGAGTCTTCCCTCCAGCCTGGGCCCTGGGGTTTCTCTGAATTACCTGGAGGAGGACAATGGATCTGAAGCTTCAAAGAGAGATCCCAGATGTGGGCTCTCCCTGAGCAGGGTCAGGCCTTGCTCTTCTGAACCCCAGCACCAGACCAGGGCATGGCATGAGGAGACATGCACATTTCTGTATCTGCCACATTCCTCCTGCCCTGCCACCTCAGTGGGAAGGAGCCACACCAAGCAACACTCTCTTCCTGAGTCTCAGCTTTGTCATGCCCCTTCATCCATACAGGACACAAGAACAAGCCTGTCTGACACCAGAAAGGATCGATATGGCATACTCTAGGTACTGCTAATTGAAGACATATAAGCCTGACCCTGTTTTCTGATCGTTTTTGCTTTTAAATGCTAGAGTAAGAAAAGACAACCTAGTCCTAAGACTCTTGGAAGAGCACTTTTTGCCAAAAAAAACTTATTGCTTCAAGTTGAAGAAAATCATGGAAAACACCTGCATTTTGTTCTAAAGGAAATAGAAGAATGCACTGTTGTTGTTCAGTGGCAAAGGGGAGATGCTAATATGAGGAAGAGCAGGTCAGGAAGGGCCCCTGAAGTGTGCTCTATGTTTCTGGGTGGGAGCTGCTGACGGGCTGGGACAGGCAGCAGGGAGTGGGCCAGGGAGGGCCAAGATTTAGAAGAAAAGGCACATACCTTCCTGGAGAATATGGAGGAAAGCGGGAAAAATGTTCAGCAGTGGAGAAAAGAGATACTGAGGGGTCTTGTCTGGCATGGCCTTCACCTTTAGGTCAACTACAAAAAAGGGACAGGCCCTGAGGACAGGCCAGGAAGAAGTGCTGGGGGGCACTGCAGAGCAGCAGGGTCTCAGGTGAGGCTAGGCACAGGTATGGATCCAGGGCTGGATGCTCAGGGGTGTGGCCTTCCTGGCACCAGAGGATTCTCCCCCAGAACTGGAACAGCAGGGGGCAATATGGACAAAAGAGTGAGAGGACTCTAGTACATGAGGAGCAGTGGGATGGGCTGGAGGCAGCGTGATCCGAGCTGGGTTCCAATCCCAGCTCCGCCACTTAATGGCTGTGTGTCCTGGGCAAGTCAGGTGACCTCTAGGAGCTGCGGTTTCCTCTCCCTTCATGGGTTGTTGGGAAGACTGAATGATGAAAAGTGCTTGGCATGTTTAGCCAAGCACGGTCACTAAATGGACGCTCCCGTGCTGGTGAAAAAGGAGAGGCAGGAAGCTGTGGGAGAGTCGATGCCAAAGATGCAAATCCAGATTTGAAACTTAGGGAGGAAGCAGCTCACAGATGATGAGAACAGAGGGTACACAGGGGGCATGAGGAACTTCAAACTGAAGAGCTGAAGGGGCAGGTTGGAGAGAGGAGTTGGGGAGCAGGGCTGAAGGACATCCCTGAAGCAATGAGGACTCATAACAATTTGAAAGGTGAATGGAACAGTCAATCCAACCCCCTTGTTTTACTAAGAGAGAGAGAGAGAGATCCTTTTGGAAAGCTTGGACTAGGATAATGAGGAAGTTACGTCAGCAATGATGAATAACAGAATTTTAGAGTTGCTCAGGGAGATGAAATGGAGAAAGCAAAGGACAGTGATTTCCCTACAGAGAGGGAGCCCACAGGAGGGGACGCTGCCAGGTACTGCCAGGGTGGTGCTGCACCACCAGAGTGGAAGGGGGCTCTGGGGTGACCCAGCCTCACAGGGCTAAGCAGTACTGGGGGCACCTCATGTCCCACCACCCCCAAGTTTTAAAGCAAACCAGTGCCAGGTCTGTGGTGAAAGGATTGGTAATTTGAGTAAATTTCCACCGCAAACTGCATGTGGCAGCCAAATTTCAATTTGAAACGATTTTGTAATAATGAAGACACTGTTAGCGTGCTGGCCCACGATCACTCATTAATCTCTTAACAAATATTTGCTGAGGGCAACCAAGTGCCAGGCACTGTTCTCCACGGCTGCACTGGGGATGGGGTGGGGGGACAAAAGTCCTTGTCCTCATTTGGTACACATGCTGGTGAGGATGGCAAGCCAAGGCAATAAGCAAGTAATGGTGCTGCGTGCCAGGGACAAGGGCCACCAGGAAGGTCCTGAGGTAGCAAGGTGTGAGGGTGTGAGAGGGAGATGCAGGCATATGCAGGCAGATGACAGTGGGGCCGAGGCCCAGGACATCAACTGGGCAAGAGGAGAGAGCTAGAGCAGGCGGAAGCAGCCCCAGAGCCAGGAAGGCCTGGCAGCACCCAGTGAGGACTAGACGTGGACTCTGGGTGGAGTACTTGGTCTCACTTAGAGACCAAGTCTGACTGCTGCTGTGGGGAGAAGAAACTGTGTGTGTGTGTGTGTGTGTGTGTGTGTGTGTGTGTGTGCACGCACACACATAAGGGTTAAGTAGAGCAGGACACAACTACCACAGCCAAGGATGAGATGACGCAGCTCAGTCTCAGCACTAGGGGGGAAGGGGCTGTGCTGATGGAGAGATGCTGGCGTAAGGAGTCAGGCTGAGCAGCCCTGGTGGGCTGAGGGAACAACCATAGGGATTTCCTGACTGTCTAGACAGGGGGTGACACCCTGTCTATGAACTGCACAAAGGCCTGTGGGAGTGAAAAATCCACCCACTCGCTAGGAGCAAGCCCACGTGATGGCTGGAGGAAGAGGGGCCTTTTTGTCCTCACCATCCAAGCAGGAGCTCCTGGTTTGGGATGCACTATGTGGAGACAGCTGTGAGAAGTCTGAGTTACGTTACAGATTATGCTGTTGCTGAGCCGAGGTGCAACAGGAGACACCTGTCCATTTGCAATTGCAGAACACGGATCACCTCCCACTTACTGAGCAACAAACGGGTGCCCAGGACTGTGCCTTCTGGGAAATGCACTGTGATTGACTCTGTGTAGATGACATGAAGTCAGGGAGGTGAAGCAACTTGTCTAAAACGGCACAGCTGGGAGCGGGCGGAACAGGGTTTGGAATTCAGATAGGCCTCACTCCAGAGCAGGGACTCTACACATGCTTTGTTGCTTCAGTGACTCAGCAAATAAAAGAAAAACTCTGTCCCAGTGGGACAAAGAAGGCAGAGCAGGCTCACACCCGTCCCTCCTGCCCACGGTACCAGGCTACCAAAACCAGCAAAAAGCACATGAATGAGCCAGAGAACTGGGGATATGGCAGGTGTGTTTAAGGAAATAACTTAAAGATTAACCAGATGATGCTGTTTCCACCCTGAACTACTAAAACCCTTCAATGGACTTGGCCTGCCCTGGCAAGCACAGTATGAGCAAGACTATTCACCTTGTGATGAGTGTCAGGGTCTTCCTGTGGCCCAGGTTGAAGATACTGGTCCGAGTGTGTCCTGACCCCAGGAGCAGCTCTACAGGTTCCTCTTAACTAAAATGGAAATGGCTTTCCTTTCACATGTCTCATTCCTACATAAGGAATAATAATAATAAAAACATCGGTGATTTTGCTTCATTTTTCTGAGCTTTGGATACTGCAGGCAAGTGTTACAGGCCTTAGGATCTGAACAAACCTGAGTTGTACAGCTTGAGATAATTCTTTTCTGAAAAAATATTCAATGCAGGGTCACAATAAAAATAACACAGAAACTGTAGCAGCAGAAATCACATGCCTGGCTTTTATTTTGTGCAAGTGAGGGATGTTTCATTTAATTCTCAAAGAATTAATTCTGAGAGATCAGGGAACCACATGCAATTGCTCAGCCCAGAAGAGGGAGAGGCAGGGTTGAAATCTAAGTTTGCTGGACTTCAGAGCGCTGTTCAGGTGAAGGAGAGGCGTATTTTCTGCATGAAAACAAACTCCAACCAAACCCAGACTCAAACCTCCCACGAAGCAATACAAGGCAAATGCCTCAGTGGAACACGAGCAGAGAACGTGAATAGGAAATCACAAAAAGATGAAACACAAAGATGAAGAAGTATATAACACCAAGTTCAACCTCATCATGATCAAAATGTAATAATGAAGCCAGCCGTGGTGGTACACGCCTGTAATCCTGGTGGCTCGGGAGGCTGAGTTCCAAGCCAGCCTCAGCAATGGCGAGGTGCTAAGCAACTCAGTGAGACCCTGTCTCTACATAAAACACAGAATAGGGCTGGGGATGTTGCTCAGTCGTCGAGTGCCCCTGAGTTCAATTCCAAGTACTTCCAAATAATAATAATATTAATAATAATAATAACAACAACAACAACAATAATGAGATGTACTTTCACTGCTGATATTAGGAAAGATTACATTTTAAAGATTAAAATCAGTATTTGTGAAGGTATAGTAAATGGGAAGGTCAATCTACTGTGAATCAGAAAATAAACTGGTACAAACTTTTTGAAAGACATTTGGCATTATCTATTAAAAGATTTTAAAATGTTTATCCTTTTTATCAGGTAATTTCACGTGTAATTAAGCTAAATATTATGTCAAAGTTACCAAATGTCCCACAGTATTTATTTAATAGCTATCTATCTATCTGTATCTACCTATATAGGCAAAATATTTATATCAATGAATATATAGGAATTTTCTCATAGCACTATAATAGGGGATAATCAAAAACATCTAAATGTTCCCCCAGAGAGGATTTATAAATAAATTACAGGTATATTAAGATGAAATATTATGCAGCCATTCAAATTATACTTAAGAATATATGACAACATGGGAGATACTCCTGCAAAACAAAAAAATGTTAGGTGAAAAAGGACACAAAATTATGGATACAATATTCCTGACCTCATTATGTATCTACATAAAAAAGATAAAGAGAAAATTCACCAGAATACTAAGATTACTGTCTCCAACTGGTGTGAAGGGTCACTGTTGTTTTATTACCATGCCTCAATTTTCCATGTTTTTCAAAAGTGAATATGAGTTACTTATATAATAAAATTTAACAAAAACAAAAAGGACTATAAGGAAGTAAACCAAAATGTTAACAGTAGCTGTCTTTGGGGCTGAGACAATGAGTATTGATTTTCATTGTTCTATTCATTTCAAACTTTCTCTAACGAGCCTGTATTACTTTTGGACTCAGCAGAACTATAAGCCTTTCTATTAAGTATTGGAATTTGTTGTAACCATATCAACATCACATAAAAGACAACTAGTTTTAAGACATGAATAACAGAACAGGGAAATCTTTAAATGCCAGCTATACTAGACCAAGTCCTTCAGAAATTTCTAATACAAGAAGCATTGAGGGACTCCAGGCTGACTGCATACACTGTATCACCAAAGCCACATTTCACAACTGGTGCCGGACCTTCGTGTCTATTCACAGCACGTGTTGGACCTTAGGTGCTGTGATCGGTTCTGAATGACTGGCTGTACAAGATGACCATGCAAGGGGAGACAAGCACTGCTGCTTGGTGCAGGCATGCTGGCAGAAAGCCCCCCCAGTGACAGCTGCTCCCTCATGGGGACCCTTCTGGATGCCAGGCCCCCTGGTCCTCCTGGAGAGTCACTGGCATCTCGTGGACAGGTGGAGGCCCACGCATGGAGCAGAAAGCCTATGGGATGGCCAATTCAGCCCCCAGCTTTGGCCTTTGAGTTGGTAGGGGGGTCCCTCAGAAGCCCATTGCTGCCTCGTTTTCAGGCCTGATTACAGCTTTCAGAGCCAGACTGACTCAGGCCGAGTTTCAGGTAAAACAACCGAAGCAAATTTAGGAAAGGGCAGGGAACTGAGCTGGTTCAGTATCCTCTCTGAAAAAAATCTACACATGGATGTTTTAAAAATATATGTATGCACAGGTGGAGTGATGAAAAGAGCAGAGGGCAAAGATGAAAAGGCTGAGGACGAACCTGTTTTGGACTCTAGGTTTGCATTTTCTAAAAGGGATAGGGAACAGCAGAACACCTTATTTTTCTGACAATCAATAGATGCAGTTAAAAATTCTGACTTCTACTACATATCCTTATGTAAAAGGATATCTCTAAGGGAAATGAAACCATTTCTTTTTATTTCAAGTCTGACTTAAGTTTCCTTCAGCTAATTTATAAGCTAGTGCACATGTACACACACGCCCTCCCCCATACTTTCAAAAGATGCAATATGAATATTTTTAACATGCCTTTTGCTCTCTTAAAATTAAATCTGTCAATAATATAACCTGCCAACACTTATAACTTCAAAACCAATCAGTATAATGCCCTAACTGTAATACAAAGAAGAAATGAATTAAAGTTGGTTAAAATAAGATAATATGTAAATGGTGGGGCACTGTCCACCAAAGGGCATTATTAATGACACAATGAAATACTGTACCTTTTCACAACAAATAGATACTCATATACTTGGTAGTTATATTCCTGAAAAATTTAGTATATAGCAAAACATGCAAAAACTGTTTACGTGTAAAATAGTCAAATTTCAGGCTGAGATCACTACAAACAGGATTTTGCCTACATGAATGTCAACTGAACATTAGGCAGTCATGTAGATGGAAAATCCTTTGTTCTCCAAGCATTATGTCTACTAGCATCCTTATCCTTTCCTGTACAGAAGTCCTGTCTGGATCATTGTAACAATCACCTACACACATTTTAAAGATGTCCTGTAGAGGGCGCTGTGTACTCACTCAGAACCAGTAGCCTTAGTCCGCCTTCTACAGGCAAAAAGGCAGAGAGGTTAAGATATTTACCCAAAACTTTAGAGTGTATCAGTGGCAGGCAGGAATAGAAAGGGAAAGGAATAGTGGAGAAAGAAGGAAATTGCTATGCTAATGTTGATGTTTGTCACCGCCAGACATTGTGCCAGGTGCTTTCTGTTACACCCATGCAGGGTCTCACCTAATCTTTCTATCAACCTTGTGGGTTAGTGCTATTATTACTCCCATTTTTTTCAGATAAAGACACAACATTTCAGGGAGGTTAGGTCACTGCTCAGGGTCCCATTTTGGTAATGATAGAGGCAGATTTTATCCAGTGCTTTTTCTATTGCTTCAAGCTGATTGTTCTCCAAGTGTCTGGGCCCACACTTCAGGGACCAGGTCCCTCACTTTACTGCTGGAGTTTCTAGAAAATAGTGACTGGGGTGTATGATCGCTGAAAAGCGACTCACAAAGAGAAAGATGGTTCAATCCCAGCTTATCAGTCCCCTGGCCCAAGCATCCCTGATTTGGAAGAAGTCACGGGTCATCTTTCCCTATTCTCCAGGGGGCCTGGCCAGAGCCAGCACATTTGGCATCTACATCCCAGCTTTGGAGGGCAGGTGTTCATCACATCCTTCTGCCCATTATGACTGGGGTGATTCTGTGAGACTGAGTATTGCATTTAGAATTTGAAGAAGCAATCTTGTTTTGCGATTCATAGGCATCTCTTTCCCTCTACTTTTAGGCCATAAAGCCATGACTAGAAGCTTTAAGAAGTATATTGCATCAGGCGTCTTGTTCAGGAAAAGAAAATATTAATAACTCATATTTGTCACCTTGATCTAATCCCCCACTTCATGAGCCCATTTGATGGTTATAGTGCAGAGGCCTCTGCCCTGTAGTCCATTCTGTTAAAATAAACTCTCAAGAGGTTTCATGGGAAATGGTTCAACTCAGGCTCCTGTCAAATGATTCTTGCAAAATAAGTTAAAGCAGGGCCAGCTCAAGCCTGGTGCAGCATGGGCTTATTTTTAGCACTACGCAGAAAAGGTTGTGACAAATTCAAACACCAGAATGAAGAGCACAGCTCTGGAGTCGCACTGCCTGGGCCCAAGTCTCTGCTCCTGCCTGTGTGGCTCCTGACGAGCTCCTGTTCCTTCCTTGGGGTCCTGATTCATAAAGTGAGAATCATGACAGCAGCCATCTCATAGGGAGGCTCAGAGTAGCAAATAAGACAATCTATGTAAGGAGCTTACCACGGTGCCTGGCACAGGGCAAGCACTCACATAGCAAATGTCCCTTATTAAGATTATATTGATTCCATGTCATGTAAAGAATGATTGGCAGGGACTGGGATTATGGCTCAGTGGTAGAAAGTTTGCCTAGCATGTGTGAGGCACTGGGCTTGATTCTCAGCACCACATATAAATAAGTGAATAAAATAAAGGTCCATTGACATCTAAAAAAAAAAACACTTAAAAAATGATTGGCAGGACTGAAGAACATAAGCCCCATGGAAGAGATAAAGCAAGTGGAGAAGAGAAAGGGACATAGGTCTAGAAGCACTATTTTCAAACTTCTGAAGTAGAATCATGCCATGCCTACAGACCTTTGCTCTTTGTGGCCACAAAGGGCAGAACTAGGTCAACAAGAAAACATGCCAAGAGGCAAGTATAAGGTTAGAACAAAGAAGGATTTTCTTAGAGCCAGAGATGTCCATAAAGGGCGAGCAGGATGGCTGGTGTGCAGGTGCCCAGCTGGGGCTAGGAGGCTGCCTGTGATGTACCAAGCAGATGGCCTTTTTGCACTGGAGGTTGGCCAGAAGAGGTAACCCCTAATGCCCCTTCCCAGTGGACCATTCTATTGCTTTGATAATGAGAAGAAAAGAAAAGTGCTGATAGCCAGGGTGTGGCTGCTCAACCTGAAGGAGGAAGATGGACTTTGGACCAGTCTTAGCATTCACAACCTTTAGGACTTTTACTTGATGTTCTCAGAACACCATTTATTGAGGGCAGTGTTGGCTCCAGGGACCATCAATGGCTCAAGGAACCAAAAGCATTTCTTGATCACCTGCTGGGTGCCATGGCAGTAATCCAAAGTGTAAAATGACCAGGCTGGAAACCAGTGGGTCATTCCAGTTCACAGGCAACCCCTCAACCCCTCTCCAAGCAAACCATCAGCGTTCTGGCCTTTTACCACCACTTTACTACCAAACCACAGACACAACCCCTGACCTAGGTCTTGCCAATGTAAGTCTCTTGGGCCAAGTTGCACGCAGGGAATGACACTGGGGCATAGAGAAAAGGCCAGGAGTAAGGGCAGGAGAGAAAGAATCTGCTCCCTAAAAACTGGTTCAGAGGTGGGGTACCAAGCAGGCATTCTCCATCATGAAATGGTGTTACTTGTATAAACTGTGAGAAACAAAAATAAGTTTGAAAATAGAAACTATTTTACTAACAAAAAACATTTGTTGAAACTACAATCCAAGAAAAAAAAATTTAATTCCCAAACTATAGCTCACAAACTATTTTCCAACTATTTCCTATATACTGCCCTGCTACTTTATACAGTCTCAACTCTGAGAACTCAAAAGTGGCTGTATCAAAAGATTAGAAGGAAAACATGTATGGAGATGGCCTTGGGGATATTCTGTGTATTTATTTAATTATTTGCCATCTGGCTATGCCTGGGGACATGTTTGAGAACAACTCGACAGACTGGCTAGGATCTCACTGAGGAAGAAGGTGGTCCACCTCTTCTTAGAGAGAATGTACTCAATAATCCAAAGGTCCTAGCTTTTGATCCAAGCTGCTGGATCTGCCACTGTGCCAGTTCCTCCATCCCCACCTCCTACCTCCTCTGCAGTGACAATTCATGTCCCAGCATGTCACTGTCCTTCACTCTGGCTGGCTGTCCATAGCCAAACCCCACTGTTTCTTCCTCTCCTGCAAGCATTTCTCTCCCACTTACTCCTCTCCTGCTGACTGCTACAGACTTAGTTTAGGCCCAGACCAGCCTCCGCCTGGCCTACTCACTCACATTCTCTAAAACCGCTGGTCTCCAGCACGGCCAAGAGGCAACTCCACAGTCCATCCTCCCCAGTGCAGGTTTCCTGAGGTCAGTCTGCCCCTCCCAGCCTCAGGAGGAAAATGAGCACCCAAAGCCCCTCTGGCCCAAGGCACTGTGCCTGGGTATAGCCCAGGAAAAGAAAGGGATATAGGTTCCACCTCACATGCCAGCTCTAACATGTAGCATTGGCTGCCACGGTCAGAAACAAGGCCATAAGGATCAGTTATTCTTCCACCTGAGGAGAGTTAGAGGATGGGAGGTGTGGCACTCAGGCCACCCCCATGCTATCCCAGTAAGGGGCAGTGCATTCCATGGGACTCAGGCTGCCTGTCCCTGGCCTGAGCCCCGGTCCTTTCCTCCCTTCTGATTTCGTAGGAAATCCCCTTAATGATCCAGTCCCGGGGCTCATTTCCACTGCCACCCACCACTTGCTGTACCATACTTCCTTTCCTCCCAAGCTTAGCACAGCAGGGCACTGCTAGGAAAAACACACAGACCACTGCCCCTGTACACCCCCCCAGTGACTCCCTGTGAGACCCTGGGCAATATTCCCCTCTCTGAAACTCAGCTTCCCACTTATAGTAAGGTGAAGTTAAACAGAGGGCCTCTGAAGTCTCATCCAGCTCTAACGCACCACAAGAACACAGGCATAATGCACAAATTCATGCCTTTTCCTGACTATGGGGGTAATAACTCAGGGCTGGGCTCAGTGAAACAGCACAATACTGCTCCTCTGGGCTGCACAGACCCGCCACTGCGATGAGTGAGAATCCTAAAGTGGGCATTCAGTGCTCTGGGATGCATGTTTGTGCAGCTAAGCATAATGGACAATGAAGAATGATTTTATCTCCCTTTGAGAACATAAGTACACTATTCTATATTTATACCTTCCATCTCCCAATTTAGATGGGAAGAACTTTTTCTGATCAGCCCTTACTTGCCAATGATTTTGTTCTACATCTAAATGAAGAATAGGAGTCATATAAGTTCGCAGATTGAATGGATGGCTGATTTACAAAGCCCTTAAAATGTGGCTGCAGGCCGACGTTGGCAACCCCATAATTAGATATGGCATGCTCTGCAATGATGTATTTTTTACTGTTTTTTAATAACTCAGTCCTCCTTCTGGGATGAGGGGAAAAATGGAATTTGTTAAAAATAAATCGAGATTTAGTGGCTTTTCAGCCTTCTGCCGCTTGTTGCTCAAAATATTCTATAAATAAGAGGAGCCCTGCCCTATAGTGCACTGTAAACACCCACAGACACTCAGAGCCAAATTCTTCCAATTATGACCCTGTGCTTGTTGCCAAGCTACTGCAAGGACCTACTTGAAAGGCAGCCATCTAGGCCACTTCCTGATTAAGCTGCCCTGTAGCAAGAAACCAAGGCCTGCTGCTTTGGCATCATATCTAGTCTCAAATAATTGTCCCATGTTCTTGAAATTAAGCCCTTTCCTTGTGATAGAATTACAATTCAGAGGTTAGTGAAAAACTAATCACTCTGCCCATCCATCCATCTGTCTGGGTCATGTGCGTGTTTAAGATCTCGGGCTGTCACATGTTGGACTAAAATCTGGTAGCAGAAGTGCATTCATGACCAGTTTCTCTAATTGTGTTGCACGAATCAAGGTCAAACAAAAGTAGGTCAAATATCAACATGACAGGTGAGTTGGATGCAGCCTGCCCTTCTAAACAGCTTCCACATGAAAGAGTTTGGGCTACCGCTGCTCAAAGCAGCAGGCTGAAATGGCTGTTTAAAAGTCCTTACCACACCTCAAGAGGGGAAAAGTGGTTGGCATTGGGTATCGGGTTTACAGCACTTAGGATCAAATGCCAGTGCACGAGTTGGTACTGCCCATCCACCCAGCTTTTGTGTGGCCTCAACAAACCCTTAAAGAACTGCACACAGACAATCAGGAGATTGCAGTGTGCCACATTCGCGCTGAGAGAGAAATCACTTCCAGCTCCTTAGTAACCAGAACGCTCAAAGCAGCATTGAGCAAAATGGGCCCTGGCTAGAAACAAATCACAATCCCTCCCCACAGGAGGCTCTTCATTCACTATTGGCTCACTGGGCCAGTAGTCCAAGAGGAACACTCAAGATCTTCACAGGCCCTGGGACATGGTACCCACCCCAGGAACTCAACTCTGAATAGGAAGCCCTTTTGAGAATAAGTACTCCCCGAAAGAGAACTGATGTGTATTATGGAGTCAGACTTACCAAATTCAAAATCGGGACCAAGATACTTGCTAGCCCGTGAGGCCTGGGGACAGCATTTTTAAAAGCAGTAGTCCTAGAATACTTAGGATTGGGAGGGGCATAAAGTACTGATCCTCTTCAGAGTGGTTTCCCCTGGCTAACCAACCTAAAGTGGTGCTTCCTATGACTCCCACATTACCCTTGACTCTAATTCCTTGATTACTGACATGATCTTATGTTCTTGCGTCTGCTCTAATTAGAATGTGAGCAACAGGAGAGCAAAAATTCTGTCTTGTTCTGTTTCCAGAGCCACTAAAACAGTCTCTGGCTCTTAGCACGTGCTCAGTAGATGCTCATGAAGAAACGCATCCATACCAGACCTCTGAAAGAGCAATGTATAGCCCATGCTCCCTCCGCCTTCACTGCAATCCATGAGGTGAAACTATTGGAACTCCCATCCTATGAGAAACATCAGGGCTCAGCAAGGGTGTCTTTTGCCCAGCATTCGACATCTAATAACTGATGAAGCTGGAATTCAAACCTGACTTTGTAATGAGCATCTATTGCTTTTATAATCCAGAAAAGGCAAAGAAGAAAAGCTTTGGAGGAAAATTTGTTCATCATAAAGAGCTTTGTAGTCAGATACAGTGGCACACACCTGTAATCCCAGCAATTCAGAAGGCTGAGGCAGGAGGATAATAAGTTCAAGGCCATGAGGCCCTGAGCAACTTAGCTATTTCAAAATAAAAAATAAAAAGGGTTGGGGATGTGGCTCAGTGGTAAAGCATCCCTGGGTTCAACCCCTAGTACCGAAGAAATAAATAGCTTTGTAGCAAATGATCTAATATACAACATATTCAGTTTCTACAATAAAAATCCAGCCCCATCTCCTATGGAAAGCACGGCACCATAGCCACAGCAGGAGAAAGGATTCTGGGGCCTTCTTCCATAGGCAATAACATTTTTTTTTATTGCTGTCATTGTTAGAAAAAGCAGGCTTATTCCATGATTGACTGGAAAGTTTCCAAGGAGAGGCCTATGAACAGGTTTGAGATTGAGGAATTAAGGTGCTTGAAATCTGTCTTCTTCCAAACCCATATCTTGAAAAGAAGGAAGGAAGGAAGGATAGAAGGAAGGGAGGGAGCTGGACATGGTGGTACACACCTGTAATCCCAGCATCTTGGGAGACTGAGGCAGGAGGATTGCAAGTTCAAAAGCAACCTCAGCAACTTGGTAAGGCTCTAGGCAATTTAGCAACACCCTGTCTCAAAAAACAAACAAACAAAAAAGGACTGGGGGTGCTGGGGTTGTAGCTCAGGGGTAAAGCACTTACCTAGCACATGTGAGGCACTGGGTTCGATCCTCAGCACATTAAAGAAAAAAAAAAAGGACTGAGGATGTGGTTAAGCATCCTTGGGTTCAATTCCTGGTATAAAATAAAAGAGAGAGAGAGAGAGAGAGAAGAGAGAAACAGCATACTTTTTAAAATTAAGATTTCAAGCCGAGCACGGTGGTGCAAGCCTGTAATCCCAGCACTTAGGGAGGCTGAGACAGGAGAATCGCGAGTTCAAAGCCAGCCTCAGCAACGGTGAGGCACTAAGGAATTCAGTGAGACCCTGTCTCTACATAAAACACAAAATAGAGCTGGGGATGTGGCTCATTGGTCAAGTGCCCCTGAGTTCAATCTTCAGTACCAAAAAAAAAAAAAAAAAAAATTAAGATTTCAAAAATGTGTAAATTAGAAAGCAGAGATTTACATTTACCTGAATTGAGAACATTAAATTCTGTGGAAGCTAAGTTTATCCCCTTTATAATCTATAAATTCCAATAACAGTCCTATCAGTCTGTTGTTTGGGGCCAAAAAACTCTACCCCATCTATCTGGTAGCTATGGCTTGAGTTTATGTGCGAGTCAGCAGGTGCATCTCATCCAAATGGCCAGCGAAGTTCTACTGTGTGAATACATTTCTCAGATAATGACAAATAAATGCAAATGGTAAATATTATCAAACAGGTATTTCCAAATGCTACCAGGATGCCTGACAGCCCTCAGCTACCAGCATCCTGCAGAAATGAGAAGTACTGCATGATTGTGAGTGAGCAGCATAAGGACGAAAGGGCACATAAACTAACCTTTGGGACAAGAAATTTCCAACTAGGATCCCTGCGGGAATTTCAAGGTAAATGTTTCATGACAAGGGTTGGGCTTGTGAGTATTTGTCATGTGCATTTTTTTCTAAGGAGAGGGCTGTAAATTTCACCAGATTCACAGAGATCTGTGACCCCCAAAGCCTAGAAGCACCTACCAACCCTTTTGGCTGCTGCTCCTGTTTTACTTAGGGTGATACAAATGGCTACACAGGAAGACCCCTGGCTTTGATAGTAAACAAGTTCATGTTGACAGTCAGGGAAAACTGTCAAAGCTCTTGCTCAGATAGTCCAGCCACTGGAAACTGCTCAGCCAGAGAATGAAAAGAGGTAATTGGCTAAAGAGAACTGAGAAACTGCTGAGCCTTAGCTTGAGCCAGTGACCTTGAGAGGGACAAATGGCATAATCAGAAAAGAACAGGGAACCAACTTAGGGACCAGAGAGTCTTGGGCAAGATGAACTTGGGAGCAACAGGACAGGAAAAAGAATACAAGCTTTGGAACTAGGCAGAGCTCCACCTAAATCCTAGTCCATGTGGCCCCAAGGACAGTGATAATGATGATAACCACAATGACAATGACAACTGTATCTGCAATACGCTGTTATTTACTGACAGCATGATGTCTAACACACAGTAATCAAGCACTTATGTACTTACAAAATAGCATATGTTATTTCATTTAATTTTCGTAGCAGCTCTATGAACCCTCTCTATATTATCTCCACTTCCTAGATCTGGAAAAAGAAAGTTAAAGAGTTTAAGTGGCATTTCCAAGGACCACAGCTAGTTGGGATTCAACCTGGGTGTGCTCAGCTCTAAGTTCATACTGTTAACTACTAAGCTCCAGTCCATTGCCCACCCTCAGCTTCCTCATCTGTTTAAAAAAAAAAAAAAAAAGTAATCCTCACTGCTGCAGACTGGCAGGGACTAGACAGAACACATGTGAAGGGTGCCCAGCACACAGGAAGCTCTCCAATAAAGCTGCTCCTGTTTTTCCTACATCACAGAGACCTCTGGAAAGAGAGGAGAGGTGGGAGGTGAGCATCTGCTGTACAGACGGTACAGCGTTTCACTTCACAGGACTCAGGAAATACCATCAGCATTTGCACCAAGGCTCAAGAAACTGGGATGACAAATCCTCCATTAGGGACACAGAGGGACATTTCAGCAAGATGGGTAAGAACGTATTTACTCAGAGGCAAAAAGATTTTCAACAATATTTGGAAAGGATCGAATTGTCAGAAGGAGAACAATTCAAGTCCAGAAAGAAAGTCTCAAAAAACAGTGCCAGAGATCAAGGCCACTCCTAGGCCAAGAGTATGTGCACACTGGTGGCCTGACTGCCTGGGACTGCTGGGGGCAAGACCTTGCTCCTGTGCATATTAAGAGAGGGAGATGTTGAATCCTTGGTTATCAGTGAGCCTGGCCTGGAACTCGGGCAGAGGCTATGCATTCTAAAAAAGAGAATAGAAAACAGGGATAATCTGTTAAAGCAAGTCATTTCTGGAGTCAAATATGGAGAAATGTAGCCACTTCAAGAAAGAACTAATTCTTTTGTGTGTTTGTAATATGTGAAGATCAAGGGGCCTATCTGTAGAAGGAAGAGCCACACTCACTGATAGCACCACCTTGACCCACTCATCTTGAAAGACTGAGTGGGGGACGCTGCAGGGCAGCTCCCAGTGCTCCTTGCAACGCCAACGGCACTTCACAGAACATGCACCCCAGGACTTAGGTCTGCTTGTGAGAAAAGCACCCCAAGTATGGCCAGCTTAGCCCTCCTGCTGTCCTTATAAAGGAATCACAACACCAAGTTATACCAATAGAAATTAAAAATGCTAAAAAAAAGAAGAAGAAATTAAAGATGCTTAGAGGTCTTCAGGTCCTGTCATCTTTCCCCTCATCTCCCCTGTTGCACAGGCTCAGCATCAATTTCCTGGACCATTTTAACAGCCTCTCAAGTAGTTCTGCTGCCTCGCTCCCACAGACCAGCCCCCGCACTGCCACCAGCTGGCTTTCTAAAATAAAAGTGCTGACCACGTCACTCACCTCCTGAAAGATATCTACTAGATTTGCAATGCCTGTGGAATAAATCCCAAAGTCTTAGTTCACATGCAGGCATGCACAACTCATTCATTTATTCCTCACTCATCTAATGTTTCATGAGCACCATCTGTGTGCCAGGCTCCGTTTCAGGCTCTGCAGTGGTGTGTGCAAAGGATAAGACAAGGTCCCTCCTTGTGGATTTACATCCTAGTGGAGTTAAACAGTAAACAAGAAGACAGGTATATAATATAAAGTCAAGTAGTGATGAGTGTTGATGAAGAAAAATTAAGAAAGGCAAAAGAACAGAGTGATTTCTGGGGTTGGTGACAGAAGGATGTTTACTGTAGACCCGTGAGAGACAGCACTTACACAAACCAGAATGGAGTGAGGGTAAGCCAGACAAAGGTGTGCGGGAAAGAGAAATGCGGGCTGAGGAGAGCAAGTGCAAAGGCCGCAGGGCAAGAAAAGGGAGCAGCAAGAAAGACACAGTGGCTGGAGTGGAGCACGCAAAGCAGAAAGCTCTGAGAGACCAGAAAGAGAAGCGAAGGGGCTTGCGGCCACAGCAAGAAGTTTAGAATCTCCTCCAAGGATGCCAGGGAGCACTAGAGAGTTCTGAGGAAGAGAGTGATAAGCACTTCTCTTCTTTTGAAAAGCTGGCTTTGTCTGTTTGGGGAATGACAGCAGTGAGGCCAGAGGGAAGCGGAGAGACCCACGGAGAGCTAGAGGTCAGGACGGGAGTGGAGAGGAGCGGTGGTTTTCAGGGTGTGCTCTGAAGGGAGTGTTGCCAAGAACTGCACTCAGACAATGTGGGGAATGAGAGAAGAGCAGAATCAACCACGATGACTACATTTCGGTCTGGGTGGTGTCACATAAGATGGGGAAAACTGTGGAGCAGTAAGCTTGTTTTTTCTTCTGAAGAACAAATTAAGAGTTCTGCTTAGTTATGTTGGGTCTGGATGCCTATTACACCTCACAGTATAGCTGTTGAGTGGGCAGTGGTTTTGTGAGTTGAGGGCTCAGGAAGAAGGTTCAGGCTGGAAACAAACGATTTGGGGCTTGTCAGTATATGGGTGACCACCATAATGTGGCAACTTGGGTGCCCCACCACTTGGCCCCCACTGCAGACATGTATCCCGTGTCACCTTTATCCAGGACTCAGACCTCTGTCCTGTGGTCCCTTCTGCTTGGAATGTTCTTCTTGGACTTCTACAGCTGGCAGAGTCCTCCTCATCTTTTAAGACTTACTCAAAAATCATCTTTTCTCTATAAGGCTCTTCCTGACTCCCTAAGAGAGAGCCAGTGTCCCCCTCTCCTCTCTCATAGCAGCCTAGTGCACATCATGGTGATGGCACAGGCCATGTGCCAACTGAGCCACTTACCCCTGTCTTGCCTAGCAGCTCCTGAGGGCAGTGGCTATAAGCCTGTTCTCCTGTGTGCCCATATCGCCTAACATGAAGCCTGAGCATGGCCAACGTAACTAAATGAATGGAGTCCTCCTCTCTGCAAAGAGGAACGAAAGAAATTACATATGTGCAAACTGACTCACACTGCAGCTGCTGTCTGCAAGGGAAAAAAGGTGAAAAAAAATAAGGCACTGTCACCACTGAGGCACTAATGAAGCTCAATGGGGTAGAATGGCATCTTCCCTGGAGGAGCTGCTTAACAGCAAGAGCTTGAAGAATCTAAGAGGTGAGTAGATATCTCAGGGCATGATGAGGTGTCATGAACTCTGCACCTGATGGAGGTATTTCAGGTTTGAACTGCAGAAACACCCACTGAGTCCAAAACCAACATGCCCGGAGTCAAAGGTAGAGGGAAGGAAGCTGGCATCCTTTCTCATTTAATCCTGAGAGTGATCTAGGAAGCAGGGCCTATCAGCCCTCCCTCACAGATGAAGACAAGGAGTATCAGAGAGAAAGGTGATCTGCCCAAGGTCACAGAGTTGGGAAGTGCAGGATTCAGAGCCAGGTCTGCCAGACACCAACACCTGTATTCTTTCAGCACGTTCCAAAGCCTCTCTCCATGACACAGGGTCCTATACAGGTGCAAGATCCTGTGGACCATGGGGCCCCAGACTGCACCATGGAAACATGGTTCTGGAGAGGGGCCATGATTTGCCCATGGTTACTAAGGTGTCACCAGAAGAACAGGCTAAAGCACTGGCTGCATTCTCTTAATGGGCAGAGACAAAGCAAAGCATACCATTTGAATAGTCTAACTTTCTGCTTACAAGTATCTTACAAATAAAAGTGAGAGGAAAGGGAAATAGTAGGTTTTTTTGTTTGTTTTATTTTTTAAATTATGATGCTGTGTGATTCAGGTAACTGGGCAGCTGTCACTGCACCTAGTGGATTACAAAACCACAGATCAAACTAACTGGGTCACGGCAGTTCTCTCATGCACTTGCACAAATGTTTGTTGCCCACCTACTATGTGCAGAACACTCAGCAAGGCAGCAAAAGATAAGAAAAAGAATTCTGGAATTGAACTGTGGCTCTCTGACTTATTACTGTGTAACAGTATATTAACCTAAGCCTCAGTTTCCTCATCTGTACAAAAGAATGCATGGCCCATTTCACAAAGCTATTCTAATGTCCTGAGGACTAAGTGGGATGACTGGCATGCAGCAAAAATCTAATGGTTGATAGTTTGTTCATCATTGAGCAAGCAAAGAATTTATGGAAAAAAGGGCTATATCCAAGCTCTTGTAAAATCTTAGTAGGATAAAATAGCATCCTCTGAGGACTTACTGAAGCATAAAGAAATTCTTTAAGAAATTTTTAGTTGCTGAGTATTTTAAGGCGGGGTGGGGGAAGGGAAAAGCAGAGGAGAGGAAAAGGAAAGGGAAAAGAAAAGAGCTGAATTTGAATATATCAGTGTATTGGCAAGAGTCAAACGAAGTTAACATGCACATAAAAAACAATGTTACTGCCGGGTTTAGTGGCGCAGGCCTGTAATCCCAGTGACTCAGGAGGCTGAGGCAGGAGAATTGTGAGTTCAAGGTCAGTCTCAGCAATTTAGTGAGGCACTAAGCAACTCAGCAAGACCCAGTCTCTAAATAAAAAATACAGAAGGGCTGGGGATGTAACTCAGAGGTTAAGCACCCCTGGGTTCAATCCCCGGTACAAATAACAACAACGACAAAAAAAAAAAAAAAAAAAAAAAAAAAAAAAAACCAGAAAAAAACAATGTTACTATATCACTAATGGATAGAACTGCCTATTAATTATTTATGGCTTTATTTTCTCTGCCCAACTCTTATTCAATCTTCAATACTACTACCACCCCCTTTGCTCAATAATCTTTTCCACTCTACCCTATCTAGAGGACTAATATTTTTCTACTAATCAATCCCTATTATTGTACACACTATACTGTCTCTGCCTTTTGGGCTTTCCCTACCAAATATTGAGCTCCTGAGAATATGAATTGTATACTCAAGGGGTAGCTTTCCTTTCACCCCAAGACGCCTTGCCAGTAGCTACCAGCTTGGAGAATCCCCAGAGGAGAACCTTCTCTGCACTTCAGGAAGACGACACAGGACTCACACTATAGAGTGTTAATGTTATGCTGAACATCTGAAATACACCTTTCGAATATTGATTCCTCCAACTGCCCCTGTGATGGAAATACTGTCCCTATTTTGTAGAAGGAAACACCGAGGCTCAGAGAGATCAGGTCACCAGCAAAAGGGTCATGCTGCTAGTGAAAATGATGAAGTCAGGATTTGAACCAGGGTCTAACTCCAAATTCCCGTGGTTCAAACAAAGCTAAGAGCACCTGGAAGATCTAGGCATCAAACCTACTGCAGTCTCATAAAGAAGGTTAGTGCTGAAGAGCTCTGGCGAAACAAAGGGCAAACACCAGCTCAGAGAAGCAGACAGGAGGTCTCCAGAGACGGTGGAATTCAAAATGTCCTGTGCAGTTAATGATGAAGTGACCGACCATCTCCCAGATATGTTCTTTCTGTGGAAAAGGAGAAAGCCTGGGCGGGGAGTTCTCAGCCATGTGAGGTCAGTAAGGGCCTCTGGTCAAGAATTTTCAGATCCTTCCTGAAAGCTTTGAAAACATGAATGTAAATGTTAGCATTTCTAAGAGAAAGCTACAGACAAAAGTGGCCACAGGAAGTCTGGGAACATCACTTCCCTTTCCTTTCCCCACCTGCTAGCTCAGTAAAGGAGACTTTGTGGTATATTATGGGCAAAAATTTTGTCTCAGCCACAGTGTCACTTGTGAGTCCCTGCTCCCAGGTCTCTTGTCCCTAAGGTCTGATCCTCCCTGGGCCCTTCCAATGCTGACTCCGCTGAGGTGCTAATGGCTCAGGCCTTGTTGGGAAGGACCAGCCAGACCTGTGAGGGCAGGAAAATAGAAACCATAATTTGGTTCTTCAAAGTCTACCTGGCACAAATGATATCCTTAGATAATTAATAATTGATTACAACATTTAAGTAACATTTTTGTCACCTTGCAGGATGATAACCATCACCAATGTAAAGATAGGAAATCATTTAGTTAAATACACCAACTCATATATTTTGAATGTTTTTCTAAGACAAGTAATATCATTTTTAGGGCATATTTGTGAACTTTTAAAACTTTCTTTTTGTGTATGTGTTGAAGCAAAAACTAGATTATCAAAACCACAATAGGATACTCCTGGGAAGAGCATGAATTGGCACAGTCCTTCTGGAGGATGATTTGGCAATATTGATTCAAATTTTAAATGGCAAATGGCTTAGCCAAAAGTCCCTCTTCTAGGTATCTATACCATAGAAAATCTTGTGCAAAAAAGTTCACAGGTATGTGCAAAAATTTCTACAGCAGACATGGCCGTGATGGCAAAAGACCAGAAACAACTTGAGTGTCTACCAATACTGAAATGATTACATAAACTTAAAATACATCTATGACTAGAGTAAAACTGTAGGAAACAATATACCTTCACATATCAATTTGGAAAGATCACTATAATAATTGAAAGCTGTAAAAAGAAAGTTACAGAAAAGGATGCACAGATTCCATTTTTATAAAATGAAAGTAAAACCATGTATGTTAGGGGTGAGGGCAGAGGGTATGTTGGGGAATAGGAGCATGTCCAGAAATACATAAACAACAGAGTGTTGAAAGTGGTTAGCTTCAGGGAATATTTGGAAATGAGGGTCAAAGAAGACTTTCTTGTTTAGTTAACACACTTCAGAGTTGTTTGAATTGTTACAGTATATATGACTGTCATGATGATAAATATAAAAATCAGTTTTTAAAAGCTCATGGAAAAATGACAAATTTTTAAAGACTTCAGTGTTTGCAAGGACTTGCTTGGAGTGAGCCCATGGAAGCTGCTCCACCTTCCGTGCATGGTAGCAAGCTGCTCTCTGGCTGGAAGGGACACCATCCTGTCTAGGGAAACACCTCAGAAGGAAAAGGTCTGCAGGACTGAGAATCTCACAGCCCTCATCTACTTCCATTTTGCCAAATTATAACTAATTTAATAAGAGGATGAAAAAAAATGACTGCTTAATTTTTTCAAAATCCCATGATAAATCGTTGAATTAAAGCAATTCGCTTTGCCCTTAAATAGTGGCAACATTTATATTCTGCATTATCCAATATTTTATATTGACATAAAAGCCTTGATAAAGACTTTTAAAAAAATTCCTAATGATGAAATCCCACATGGAGGAGAGAAGATAACCCTACTAAATCCAAGAAAGCCTAAAATACTGGGCAACTTGGGTTATCATAAGAATGACAACATGTAAAATAATTTTCCTATCTGTGGTCAAAGTTGCTAATGACAATAATATGAAACTGACGCACAGTAGCTAAGGGGCTGCAAACTCAATTACCCACAGGCCAAGCCAGCCATGGAAGGCACAGAGAGACTGTGCAAGGCAGAGGCAGAGGGGACAGACAAGCTCCCTGCAGAGGGAACCACTGTTCAACGTGGCCACAGGAAGACAGACCCAGAGATGCCAGGCTGATCAATTTCCCATGAAGAGCTAGAAACCTGGATTTTTACACAAAATCTACCAATTTTTAAAAGTTTGCCACTAATTCAAAGGTTTTAGAACATACACCACTGAACAAAATACATCTACAGGCCCCTGTGAGTGGGGCGTTCTCAACCTGGGCCTGAGGGCACCTGCTTTTTCTTAAATAACTAATTTTGTTTTATTTTACTCTTAGAAAGATGGAGCGGGGCAGGGAAATGGTATGGAATGCAGAGAAAAAGAAGAAAGTCAAGCAATTATTCTTAAGGAAATATTTCTAAGATACTTGTGAAAACAATAGTAGCAATCTATGTTACATTCCGAAGAAACTGTTTACACTTATCTACCTGTACCAGGCACACAACTTAGTGTCGTTATTGTGTGTATGCGGGGGAGGATGTTCACATTATCTTTATTTGTAAAAGTTAAACACTGGAATCAACCAAAATGTCCAGCAGCAGGTGAGACTATAAGCAAATGGTATCCCACTTTGACAGTAGACTTTTTAGTTCCAGAGTAAAGAGTCACTCAGGCCACTGCTCCCAACTTGCTGACAATGAACCTATAAGAACTTAAAATTATGCATTAAATGTTTATGATAAAAAAAATCTTTAAATAATAGCATCAACCACTGAAATGCTCCTCTTTGCCAGGTGCTGTCCAGGCATTTGGCACCCTGGATCACCAATGTGAGTCACACAGCCACTGGGAAAGATTCCAACAAAGGCTTGTCTGACAAACCTCCCTCAGAAACAAAAAAATAAAAACAACAGAGAACTTAGACTCAACATCATAAAATTGGGCTTGGCCATTTTTTCCAAAGCCAAAACAACAAGATATATTTGTGCTAATAATATCTGGACATAATCTGTGATTCACAAAGCTCTTTCCTTGTCTGCCATCTCACTTACTCACCACAGCCTTTTAACTGTGCATCTTGGGCTTTATCTCTTGTCCAGTCTTACATTATTACCAACAATAATACTTTTTAAAACAATAGCAATGATATATGCAGATACTAGGTATTCGGTATTTTCTACATGCCAGGCCCAGTGCTAAGCACATTTTCATTTCTTTCATACAAAAACTTAATAAAGGTCTCTCCTCCTACCCCATTTGCAAATGAGGCCCCCTGGGGCTTAGAGAGCCTGGTGTCCTGTGCTAGTGTGCGTAGCTGATGTTCTGAAGTGGGTCTGCCTCCAGAACCAAGTGCCCTTTGAGGGAGATGTCGCGGGGGCATCTGTGCTATAAGCTGATTCCAGTTTGTTGCTGGCAAATGTCCTTAGGGCCTGGCTAACATCCCTTCCCCCATTGTCCACTTTCCCCACTTGGTCAGAAGCCATTTTTAAGTTTTTATTTTTCCCAATCAAAAACAGTGAGTCATTTGGAGTTCAGCCAGGCTGCCCTTAGAGGGCTCTGGTGGCCTGGTGAGGTGCCTTGGGGCTCCCGGCTCCCCCTGCTGCCCAGTCCCTGCCCAGCTGTCTGAAGTTTGGATAGGGGTTTCACATCACTGTGATCTAAACAGTCACAGGGATCTGATAGCCACAACAAGCCGATGAAGAGGTCGCTGAGATACCAAAGTCAAGGGTCGGGAGGAGAGGAAGTGTCCTTGGATTGGGAGAGGAGAAAATATTTATTTAGCCAAGAGCTATGATTTGTCTATTATTCCTAGTGGCACATTAGACCCCTGAGAGAAGGAAATACAGCAGGGTGATAAATTATGCAAGTAAAAACATCATGCAAGATAAACACACACACATACATACAAACTGCATCAGGGAGCAGCTGATCGTAAGGTAGTAACTTCTGGTTCTCCCTTACCCCTTCCGTAGAGACCTGAGCCCTGGCTGTCTAGGTACTGCCCGGCCATAGAGACCACAGGCCAGGGCTGGTCTGATCCTGACAGGCTCTGGAAGGACAAGGAAAGCATGCACACAGGTCATTATGACCCGCTATGGTCAGTCATCCTCAGAGTGTGTGAAGGTCCAGTCACCAGAGAAGCAGTTGGCTCCATCCTGGGAGGCAAAAGGGTCCATTTCCTTATAGAAGGACAACAAGGGATTGCAGGGTAGTGAAAAGGGCAAAGGGAGTGGGCAGAAAGAACAGAGCCCACCATGGCACAAATGTTTCCTTACCACTGTGAGCCCTGATGCAAGAACCAAGTGAGGCTAAGGGTTAATCCTCAGGCACATAGCCAGGAGAGTCCAAGAAGTGGAGGGTCTAGGGTGGCTCTTTTATGGCCATTGCCTGGACTCCCACAGTACAAGGGGCGAGGGTGAGTGGGTAGTTCCCTCAGGCTGTCAGTCAACCCTGTGTAGGGCACCTATCTAGAGTCCTGGGTACTCTTGACATCCCTGGACTTACAGGGGATGCCAGCAGGGGGGAAACATTCTTTAATCTAATAACCACACAAATCAATGCAAATATAGGATGACCTTTCTGACGAGCACTAGGGATGTGCAGGAGGAACGGCTGCTGGAATGTGTGGCAGACGGTCTGTAGGGTACAAGTGAACAGAGCATGCACCTGGAGGCTGGCACCTGGGACCAGCCCCTGCTTTACCAGAGATTCTGTCGGGTAGGGCCCTCATCTTCTTATATGGTGTCTTTGGGGTAATAATAATAACTCACCCTAGCCACCACCTACCAAACCCCTAATATGAAGTAGTTAACTGTCGGGGTCCTCCCAGCCAGGTATCAGTCTCCCCCCTCGGCCAGCGGGGAGGAGGAGATCCCCGGGAGTACCCGACACAACGGCTGAGAATGGTAAAGTCGTCCGGCATGCAATTACCACGCCTGAGCCGGAGAGTTCTGTCTTAAGCAGGAACTGATTTATTGAGGAGAGATACAGGCTTCTATAGAGGAGGGGGTAGGTGTCTTGTTACTGAGCTAAGAATGCGGAAGTGGGATGTACAGAGGCACTTAGGTAGGAGAGTATGCATTGTCCATGCCTTGTCCACGGACACGGAAGCAGAGGTCAGCCAGTAAGAGCGAGGTGATGGCTCTCCCGGGGCAGCGTGGTCAGGCCTGAGCTGGTAGCTCGGCGCCATTTTGTGGCATGCCCTTGCATATGTCCCCCCACAGTTAACCACCAAGCACTTTGACAGTGAGCAGTCCATCAACAGCAGGTAATCATGTGGGAAGGGAAAGCTGAGACCCGGCCTTCCTCTCAGGGAAGTCAAGGGAGGCTCCCACCAAATCAGCTGAGATCTGAGGGGTGAACAGGCACGAGCCAGGCAAACCTGGAGGAAAAAGCTTTCCATGCAGAGGAAACAGCTATGGGAAATCCCTTGCAAGGGAAGGCAGCATCCGAGGAATTTCCAGGCAAGAAAAGATGGGCTCCTGGTCAGCAGGACCCTCCATGCAAAATGGCAGTCTTTTGGAAGGTCTTCCCAGCTTACCGTAAGCCCCTGAATAAAAGCTGTGTTCTTGGCACAAGTTCTGTGGCAGAAGCAAGAAGTGAGGGAGACAACCAAGATAAAGGCCTCCAATGAAAATGTGAATTTATTTACCACAGACGTGGTGTATGTGCTAGCCCCCATGGGGAATGAGGACACTGACCTGGGATCTCTGGGTCAGAACCCCTTCCTACACATGTTACTCTTTAATACACATTCACTAAGGACTTTATAAGGTTCCAAACAAAGATAAAGATGCCCTTAGTGTTCCCCATCTCAGAGGACAACTAGGGATCCTGATCCTCCAGCCCAAACTGCATTCTATGTTGAGGGCAGGGAGGGGGAGCTATCAGATAGAGGTTGACAAGAATCAATATTTTGGCTAATTTAGGAAATCTGGGATTTGTCCAAAACCAAGGCGGTGGACCTCATTCCTGAGAATCTCTTGATGGATTATTTTTCATTTTGAATTGCAATTATTATTCTATCAACACAGGAGCAATAAATAAATAAATTTTTTAAAAGTCAGAGGCAAAGAATATAGAGAAGTGACATTCCAGAGGTCTCAGCATGCTGGGAGACACAACAAGCAGCCAGCACCAAACACAAATGTAGAATTACCTGCCCTGCATTCAAAGCTGTGAAGAGGTTTAGCCCAATCAAACTCAGCGGCCACTGAACCTCCAATTCCAAGTGTATCCGATTGCATTTTAAATCTGTTGTTTGGCTGCACAGACGTTGCTATCTTCACTCTTTCAACAAACACTTCCTGAGCCAGGTGCACTAGGCTGGCACTGGGAACAGAAAGATTGTGTGTGTGTGTGTGTGTGTGTGTGTGTGTTCTCCATTCTTAAGGAGCTCAGTTTACTGAACATAACAGATAAGAAAATCAACAGCTACACTGATAACTGCTTTGCAACAGAGCCCTGGGTGTTCTGGGAGGCAGGAGGAAGGTCATCTCCAGGTTGTGGGAGGAGTGTCCAGGAGAGCCAGGGGAAAATGGAACTCAGTCACCTAGGAGGAGCAAGCAGAGGTCAGGTGGTTCCCAGGAGAGGACCTAGCACTGGCAAAGCTACCAGAGATGATGGCTGTTAGTGGCGGGGCTGAGGCTGGAAATGTGAGTTAGGGAAAAGTGGAATGAGGAAGGTGGCCAAAAGCCAGGTTATGAAAAAGCTCATGGAAAGGGCTTGGCTTTTATTCTGTAAGTACTGGGAGCCCTTGGAGAGTCTTAAACAGAAGAAAGCCATGATGATAGGTGAGTTAGCACCATCATGTCGATAAGAGTGTAGGGTGGAATGAAGGAGGAGAAAGATGGGCAGGATGACCAATGGAGGAGGAACTACTGCAAAAAAAAATAATCAATCCAAATGATGAATCCTAAATAAAGGAGTCAGGGGAGAGAAGAAAAATGAGTTAAAAAAATCAGAAGATGGGCTCTTCAAGACATAGTAGTCAGTGTAATATGACAGAAGGGGAAAGGACAAGCCATGGATAACTCCTGAAGTAGAGTCAACTGAAGGGGCACAGACCAGGGCCAGCACCTTAGGGAGCAAGGCACAGGGGCACTTTGGGTAGGGCAGGTGAGGTTCTGACTCTGAGGCAGGCCAGCGAGGCTGCAGGGCAGAGAGAGCCATGCATGAGCTCATCCAGGAAAACACCAGGGAGGACCTGAGAGGGACCAAGCAAAACCCACAGGTAAGGACAAAGAGGAAAGAACACGCCAAGCAGGCCTCAGAGGTCAGTGTCTGTGAGGTTGGAGGAGAACCAGAAGACAGCACACCAGGCCACAGAGCTGAGGCCTCAGGAGGGAGCCCTGTCTGGAGGGAGCAGCTGGAGAGAAGGAAGAGTTGAGGGCTCAGCTGACAAACCTGTAGTCGCCCAGAGGTCTCCTGTTTCCCCCAATAGGCTCGCTGCTGTCTGGCTTCACTGGTCAGAGGCCCTTCCTGACCACCTCCCAGCTGCAGAGGTCTCACTGCTCTCCACTCCACACTCAACTCCACTGCCCACACATGGGGTAGGCCCGAGGTCACATTACACATTTCATCTATCTAGGATGTCTGCCTCCTGAGGACAGGCCTTGTCCTATGTCACCTCTGCAACTGTGGGACTGAGAGCAGTGCCTGGCATACAAAGACTGAGCACTGAGTCCCAAGTCACTTGGTTCATTAGAAGCAACAAATAATTAGTGAACACATACACTCCATGTCCAATTCTGTTCTAGACACTTGGGATGCAGTTAGAAGACAAAACAGGACACTGCCTCTGAGCTTGGAGATGAGCAGAGAAAAACATCAAGTATTTAAACAAAAAGTACATTGAAATCGCCATAGAGTTAGGGTTGGAACTCTCCTCTAAAGTCTTCTGATGACATTTCCTGTCCAAGCCCATCTGCCACTTTCACCGACTGAAGGACAATTTGATTTCCCAAACTTCTTTCACCCTTTTAAATGACTCTTAGGATGTGGAAACACCCACTACAGCATCTCAATTTTTAACCTGAAGGGCTCAATCTACCTCAACATAAGTGGGAGGAGAAATTCCAGACTTAGGTGACATAAAACAGGGAACGGCATAAACCAGGAGTCATTCAGAACTGTGTTCAAATCCCTGTGGCCTTGGGCTGCTTATTCAACCTCTTAATGACTTGATTTCCTTACTGCTGAAACGGAAATACTAAATCTCTCATAAGTCACTGTAAAGGGGCAGTTCCAAGATGGTGACCTAGACAGATGCTGCGGTCAGTCTCTCTAGAACCGGTGATTGAAGCTGTGGAATTACCATCTCCCAGCCAGCTTCTGGACATCATCCTACAGCTGTCCCTGCAGGAATTCCACTTGCGTGTGTACGCAGAGCCACCAGGCAACAGCATTTGCCACAAGCAGCATTGGTCACAAGCAGCGTGACTTCAGCAGCAACCGCGGCTGAGCGCCACTGCCGGCAGTTCTGCTGCGGGCGGTTTGGAGCCGCACACAGGGCAGGGCCTGCTTCTACACAGCTCATGGGAACAAACTGAACTCACCACAGAACACCGTGAAAAGACGGCGATTTCACCAGCGGCCTGACCCAGAGTTACACCCTGCTGTGAAACCTACACCCAGGACACCAGAGGGGAAAGCCCAGCAAGCAACGGACAATGCCACCTACTGGAGGTGAAAGGAACCATACCTGTTTATTTACATTGAGACTTTTTTTTTTTTACTTTTTTTATTCTTATATTTTATTTTATCCTTTATCTTTTTCTCCTAATATTTCAATTATTTGATCTTTTTGTTTTATTTCACAGCTGTTTTCTTCATTTCCTTCTTTCTTTTTCCTTCCCTCTTTTCTCTCTCACTGTTTTCCTATCCTCTAACCCCCAACAGTTGTGAAACCAAGTATTTGTTATACAG
Source organism: Geosciurus inauris (assembly GCA_004024805.1). Classification (NCBI taxonomy): domain Eukaryota; kingdom Metazoa; phylum Chordata; class Mammalia; order Rodentia; family Sciuridae; genus Geosciurus; species Geosciurus inauris. The sequence goes on from PVHX01007877.1 coordinate 82,318, forward strand.
TGGGACATGGTAGATTGGGATTTCTGAACTGTATACTAGAGTGGTATTATATAGTTTTATAACTCCCACTTGCATATGTTTTATTTTTCTTGCTATCTTCTCTCCTCACTGTACTCCCTTTTCTTCCTCCTTACCGGTCTTCCCCAACTCTTGGTCGCTCTTTCTAGTAATAGCCAACTTCTCTTGGATTCCTTTTACATGCATTCTAAGAACCAATAACCATATCCTCTCTTCCTACTACCCCAACAATCTATCCTACACCCCACCCTCAAGTTTCCCTAGCCCACCAACAGAAACTATAGACCCTTGTGCGAACTTATTGTGTACATAATAGATTGTAAAGGAACCCATAATTGTTGTATATTGTGACTAAACTGTAAATGTATTGGGGAGTTATTAGGAACTACTTGGTTTGAAACTATATATTGCTTGTATTGAGATCAATCAATATTGGTCTCCCCTTTAAAAGAGAGGTTTTGAAACCCTGCAGGGAAACTATACCCATATAAGAGTAAAAACTGTAACAACTTGGATCAGCAGAGCTAGAAGGAAAGACATGCAATCACCATGAAAAAACAAGGAAAAAAAGTGACTCAAACAAACCAAGATAACACACTACTAGAATCCACGGTCAGTACAGCAGAAGAAATGACAGAACAAGAATTTAGGATGTACATAATTAAAATGCACTGTGACATAAAAAATGATATAAGAGAGGAAGCCCAGTCAGCAAAAGACCATTTCGATAAAGAGATACATAGGCAAAATAACTAAATTAAAAAAAAAAAAAGAGAGATACATAGGCAAATACAGGAAGTAAAAGATCTTTGATAAAGAGATACATAGGCAAATACAGGAAGTAAAAGATCACTTCAATAAGGAGATATAGAATCTGAAAAGGAACCAAACAGAAATCCTTGAAATGAAAGAAATAATAAACCAAATTAAAAACTCAATGGGAAGCATCACTAACAGATTAGACCACTTGGAAGACAGAACCTCACATACTGAAGACAAAATATTTAACCTGGAGAATAGAGTTGACCACACAGTGAAGATGGTAAGAAGCCATGAACAGAACATCCAAGAGCTTTGGGACAACATTAAAAGACCAAACTTAAGAATTATTGGGATAGAAGAAGGCATAGAACTCTAAACCAAAGGAATGAGCAATCTATTCAATGAAATAATATCAGTAAACTTTCCAAATATGAAGAATGAATTGGATAATCAAATTCAAGAGGCTTACAGGGCACCAAATGTACAAAATCACAACAGATCCATACCAAGGCACATCATAATGAAAATGCCTAACATTCAGAATAAGGAGAGAATCTTAAAAGCCACAAGAGAAAGGAATCAGATTACATATAGGGGGAAGCCAATTAGGATCACTGCAGACTTCTCAACCCAGACCCTGAGAGCAAGAAGATCATAGCAAAGCATATACCAAGTGCTAAAAGACAGTGGATGCCAACCAAGAATCTTATATCCAGCAAAATTAAGTTTTAGGTTTGAGGATGAAATAAAAACCTTCCAAGATAAACAAAAATTAAAAGAATTCACAGCAAGAAAGCCGGCACTACAGAACATTCTTGGTAAAATATTCCACGAGGAGGAAATGAAAAACAACAATGAAAACCTGCACTGGGAGAAGCTACATTAAAGGCCAATCACAGGAGAAACCCAGTCAAGTTAAAAACCAAGAATAAACCAAAATGTCTGGAAATACAAACCATGTCTCCATTATAACACTGAATGTCAATGGCCTAAACTCAGCAATTAAAAGACACAGACTGGCAGATTGGTTAAAAAAAAAAAGACCCAACAATATGCTGCCTCCAAGAGACTCATCTCATAGAAAGAGACACTCACAGATTGAAGGTGAAAGGATGGAAAAAAATTTATCACTCACATGGACTGCATAAACAAGCAAGAGTTTCCATCCTCATTTCAGATAAAGCAGACTTCAAACCAAAGTTAGTAAAAAGGGATAAAGAAGGTCATTTCATACTACTCAAGGGAATCATACATCAACAAGACATAACAATCTTAAATATCTATGCCCCAAACAATGGGGCAGCCATGTTTGCAACAAACCCTTCTCAAATTCAAGAACCAAATAGATCCCAACACAATAGTATTGGGTGACTTTAACACAACTCTCACCACTGGACAGATCTTCCAAACAAAAACTAAACAAAGAATCTACAAGACTTAATTGAACAATCAACAGTCTAGACTTAATGGATATATATAGAATATTCCATCCATCAAAAAGCAAATACACGTTTTTCTCAGCAGCTCATGGATCCTTCTCCAAAATAGATCATATACTAGCCATAAAGCAGTCTTAGTAAATACAAAAAATATAGATACTACCCTGCATTCTATCTGACCATAATGGACTGAAACTAGAAATTAATGACAGTTTAAATAAAAAGAAGCCACTACAACACCTGGAGACTCAATAATTTGCTATTGAACAATGCATGGGTAACAGAAAACATCAGGGAAGAGATAAAAAAAAACTCTTGGAGGTAAATAAGAACTCTAATACAACATACCAAAATCTCTGGGACACTATGAAGGCAATGCTAAGAGGAAAGTTCATTGCATTAAGCTCACATATTCAAAGGTGTAAAAGTCAACAAATCAGTGACTTGACACTACAACTCAAAGCCCTAGAAAAAGAAGAACAAAGTAACACCAAAAGAAGTAGAATACAGGAAATAATTAGAATCAGAGCTGATATCAATGAAATTGAAACACAAGAAACAGTTCAAAAAATTGATAAAACAAAAAGCTGGTTCTTCGAAAAAATAAACAAAATTGACAAACCCTTAGCCACCCTAACAAAAAGAAGGAGAGGGAAAACCCAAATTACTAAAATTTGTGATGAAAAAGGAAATATCACAACAAACCCTGCGGAAATACTGAGGATAATCAGAAACTATTTTGAAAACTTATATTCCAGTAAAATAGAAAACCCTGAGGACACCGACAAATTCCAAGAGACATATGACCTACTCAAACTGAACCAGGAGGACATTCATGACTTGAACAGATCAATTACATGCAAGGAAATAGAAGAGGCCATCAAGAGCCTTCCATCAAAGAAAAGCGCTGGACCAGATGGATTCTCAGCCGAGTTCTACAAGACCTACAAAGAAGAACTAACCCCAATACTACTCAAATTATTCCACAAAATAGAAAGGGAAGAAACCCTTCCAAATTCATTCTATGAGGCTAGTATCACCTTGATTCCAAAACCAGACAGAGACACGTCAAAAAAGGAAAATTTCAGACCAATATCCCTGATGAATATAGATGCAAAAATTCTCAAAAAAATAAGGGCAAATCACATACAAAAGCATATTAAAAAACTAGTGCATCATGATCAAGTGGGGTTCATTCCAGGGATGCAAGGTTGGTTCAACATACGGAAATCAATACACGTAATCCATCACATCAATAGAGTTAAAGATAAGAATCACATGATTCTATCAATTGATGCAGAGAAAGCATTTAACAAAATACAACACCCTTTCATGTTCAAAACACTAGAGAAATTAAGGATAGTTGGAACATACCTCAACATTGTTAAAGCAATATATGCTAAGCCTAAGGCCAACGTCATCCTAAATGGAGAAAAATTGGAAGCATTTCCTCTAAAAACTGGAACAAGACAAGGATGCCCTCTCTCACCACTCTTATTCAATATAGTCCTTGAAACACTAGCCAGAGCAATTAGACAGACGAAAGAAAGTAAAGGGATACGAATAGGAAAAGAAGAACTCAAACAAGCATTATTTGCAGACGACATGATTCTATACTTATAGGATCCAAAAAATTCCACCAGAAAACTTCTAGAACTGATAAATGAGTTCAGCAGAGTTGCAGGATATAAAATCAATATCCATAAATCAAATGCATTTCTATACATCAGCAACAAGTCCTCTGGGAGAGAAATTAGGAAAACTACTCCATTCACAATAGCCTCCAAAAAAATAAAATACTTGGGAATCAATCTAACAAGAGTAGTAAAAGACCTCTACAATGAAAACTACAAGACACTAAAGAAAGAAATTGAAGAAGATCTTAGAAATGGAAAGACCTCCCATGCTCTTGGATAGGCAGAATCAATATTATTAAAATGGCCATACTGCCCAAAGCGCTATACAGATTCAATGCAATCCCAATTAAACTCCCCAAGTCCTTTCTTATAGAAATAGAAAAGGCAATCATGAAATTCATTTGGAAAAATAAGAGACCCAGAATAGCTAAAGCAATCCTGAGCAAGAAGAGTGAAGCAGGAGGCATCACAATACCAGACCTTAAACTTTACTACAAAGCTATAGTAACAAAAACGGCATGGTACTGGCACCAAAATAGACATGTAGACCAATGGTACAGAATAGAAGACACAGAGACTAACTCACATAAATACAGCTATCTCATATGAGACAAAGTTGCCAAAAACATACTGCTTGGAGAAAAGATAGCCTGTTTAACAAATGGTGCTGGGAAAACTGGAAATCCATTTGCAGTAAAATGAAACTAAACCCCTACTTCTCACCATGCATAAAACTCAACTCAAAGTGGATCAAAGACCTAGGAATTAGACCAGAGACCCTGCGGCTAATTGAGGAGAAAGTAGGTCCAAATCTTCATCACGTTGGATTAGGCCCCAAATTCCTTAACAAGACTCCTATAGCACAAGAAATGAAAGCAAGAATCAATAAATGGGATGGACTTAAACTAAAAAGCTTCTTCTCAGCAAAAGAAACTATCAATGAGGTGAACAGAGAGCCTACATTCTGGGAGCAAATTTTTGTCACACACACATCAGATAGAGCACTGATCTCCAGGATATATAAAGAAATCAAAAAACTTAACACCAAAAAACCAAACAACCCAATCAATAAATGGGCTAAGGAGCTGAATAGAAACTTCTCAGATGAAGATATACAATCAATAAACATATATATGAAGAAATGTTCAACATCTCTAGCCATTAGAGAAATGCAAATCAAAACAACTCTCAGATTTCATCTCACCCCAGTCAGAATGGCAGCTATCCAAAATACCAGCAACAAAAGGTGCTGGCAAGGATGTGGGGAAAAAGGTACACTCAAACATTGCTGGTGGGATTGCAAACTGGTGCAACCAATCTGGAAAGTAGTATGGAGATTTTTTAAAAACCTTGGAATGGAACCACCATTTGATCCAGCTATTCCACTCCTTGGCCTATACCCTAAAGACTTAAAAACAGCACACTACAGTAAAGCAGCCACTTCAATGTTTATAGCAGCACAATTCACAATTGCAAAACTGTGGAAGCAACCCAGATGCCCTTCAATAGATGAATGGATAAAGAAACTGTGGTACATATACACAATGGAATATTATTCAGCAATAAAAGAGAATAAAATTA